>JAGFZM010001388.1:119512-140741 GCA_017657215.1 Limnothrissa miodon | reverse complement strand
CACACACACACACACACACACTTTCTCAGTTCCCCATGTCTTTCACCTCATATGTTCTCCTGAGTCATAACCATGACAACAGCACCTATGTGCCTGGCTGCCTCGCCATGGCAACTTAAACCACTCTGACTGGCAAGGGGGAATTGGAGGAACAGGTGTGTCCCTGGTCTTTCAAGCGGTACAGGTGCGCACGTTCACACGCCACACATGAGCTCGCAAAAAACACTAAGCATAATTCACAAGAATTTCTCCATTGTGACGCCAAATATAGACCTTGAACAACTTCAAAGAGGGTTCCAAGGCCAACGCATCCATTTCCCCACTAACAAGCCAACTAATAGTACCAGAAAGTAAGGCGCCTGTGTGAGAAAAACGACAGATACCCTTCTATATCTTCTTTCCAAGCTGGTAGGCATTCATTGGAAAACTGTTGGAATCTGCCCTGAGTGTTCTTCTCCAGAGTGCTCTGAACTCTGCTAGACTGCAACCACCTTGTAGGATTGTGATCATTCATGCATGAGGTGCATTGAGTGCATCAAGTTTTAAACAGCCCAGAAAGACAGCCAGGCTCTTCCCTGAGCACAGTAAATATTAGTTTAATCAGTTCTAATTTCAATACAAACACTGCAGATGCAGACAGATGCAAATATATAATGATTAGTCAGCCTCCAGCTCCCGAGACAAGTTATGCTTTATTAACATAAATATTTGAAGCAGTCCTTTTTCAGCATCAGTCAGAATAGGGATACAACAAGAAAGAGTTGGAGAAGCCATGTAATAAGATAAGGTAAGAACACACGGGACAAAAACACTGGGATTAAGTTTAATTATAGACCAAAGAGGATATGCCATCGTTTGATCTCAAATTATTGTTTGAACAAAGAATTTGTTTAATGTTTGAAGGGCTGGCATTTTGTCCCATGATGCTGATTGATGGACCCAGAGTTGCTCTTAATGCCGTTGTCATGGCAGCAGCTTTTGAGAGGGGCACACCTGACAGAGCAACACCTGTGCATGACAGCCGAATCGCTCTCACGTGAATGACGTGGCCATCATTCTAACCACACAAATGGCATTGGGTGACTGGTGGAAACCACCACACCAACTGCCACTCTCATTTGTTTGCTAGACCTCAACGGATAAGGCCAGTTGCTGGAGATAGCATTCATGATATCTGTTTGCGTCTACGAGACCTTGGGCTAGAACAAATAAGGTGTTTTTTGGATGCACATAAAGCCCATGTGAATTTACGTTTATGGACATGAGCTGATGACATGCAATCTAAGAGGAAATCCGAATGAAAGTAAAACCACTCCAGCCTAAACTGTCTGAACCAGTGCCACACACTTCAGGCCTTTAGAAAGTGACGTTTGAAACTTTTGAATCGATGTTCTTCACATGTCGTGTAGATGATGTAAAAGCAGAGTGAGTTGGAAAACCTACCTGTAGTACCGATTTCCATTCATGAGGTCTCTGTCCGGATACTTCCCGGCTCTTAATGATCGAACTCGGTTCAAGTTTCGCTAACGTTACTCAACGCTACTGCTCCGATGTCGCAGGTCCAATGCACAACGCCAACTACAGACGACTCCCCGGCTTCTGTCGCTGGTGTGAAAAACGGGCCGCTTGGGGGGTCTGCTTGGCCGGAGGTCCACCCGGCCCCGACTTTGCCAGCAGGCACAGGCTTCCAACGTGTATCTTTCCGTCTGTCTAGGTTCTGTAATTGCTCCCAGCTGACAACTAATGCCTTCTAACAGAGTCCCTCGAGTCTCTGCAAATATTGTTATAGCTAGTTTAGCCCGTTAGCTACTTCGGACAAATTCTGGGCGACTGTTAAAGCGGATCTAACGTTACCGAGCAAACGCAGAGTTCGTTGATTTAAGCCACAGTGACAGAGAGGAGAGGAGTTAGCCGGGAAGCTGAACGTTGCATTCACAAGACCGATAATGTGCGTTTGTCGGTCTTGGGCCTTGTTATCCCCGGCAACTTCGGTTTACCCTCCCGGTCCTCTCGCTCCTGTAACTGGTTTGGCGTTTCTCCCTCTCCCCGTCAGGGAATTCCAACAGGAAATACCAACTGCCGAACTTGTCGTCACTTCCGGGAGTCGGATGTCAAACTTGCGGCTGCTGTAGCTTATCAGTTCCATACTGTAGGCTGTGCACACACAAATTATGATCTTAAATGTTAATGTCGACCAGTGTTGTTACCATGTTAACAAAATAATGCTAGTTCAGGGGGTCAAGTCCAGAGATTATTTGCAATACCTTAAATAAACTATTGCAAAAAGGCACACAAAACCTTTCAAACAAGTTTCCATATCCTCCATCCAAACTTGCACTGTCCACGTCCTGGATGACTGGTTGTATACTTGTGTTGTGTACGGCTATAAGGCAGATTAATTAGAGAGTTATACTAAAACAAAAAACTTGTGTCCCGGAGACTTGAAAGTTAGATGAACAGTGATTCTGTCATTATAACGGTCGGTGAGTATTCATCTTGTATTGTAAATAGATGGCGCTGTGCGGCATTTAACATCCGGAGAAATATGCAGAAGAACAAATCCAGGAAACGTCCGAAACGGCGTTGAGCTGTCCCTGTCCTGTAATTTTGGTGCATTGATACGATAAAATAATTTGTCGTATGAATTCATAATGACACTTAGGCTAAACAACTGTGAGCAAACCTAATTCAGAGTAAGACGTTTCTGCACTCTTTTTTTGACGGATCTCTTTGAAAAATGAAAGGAACTCCATGAACTGAAGTAAATCATTGCTAGAGTAAAGAGTAAGTCAGAGAATCTGCAGTTTTGTGGACACTGCATGATTACATTGTGGTAATCATGTGTCCCCGACCAGTATTGGCCCATTCAACTTGAAGTTGTTTCAAACTATTTCTGTGCATTATATTTGTATGCTGTCTATTTCATGACACTTCTATGGATTTCTGTAGTCGGGTGTTTTGTTCAGTGCAAGTTAATGCATTTTCTATTTTTAATAGCATGGAGAAAGTCATCAACTGTTTCTGCAAGAGGCCAGACGCTGTGACTAGACTGTTATGTTTTCCCTGGGCTGGGGGTGGGTCAATCCCCTATGCGCGATGGGGAAATATTCTGAGCTCCATTGAAGGTAGGAATGAAGAAGCCAGTGTGTTAAACAATGTATTATTCAGTGGCTGTATAATCTGGGACCCCATAGTTAAATTTGCCATTTAAATATAGATCTTCTGAGATGGAAATTACATGGAAAACCTACTCAATCTTGTCTAAACATTTACCCTGGGCATAGCCTATATATTGCTATCACAGATAGGTCACAGATAGTGGTTCCCCATATCACATTGTGAAACACACACGATCACAAGATAGTTACCCATATCACATTGTGAAACCCTCTTTATTCTCACACCTGATACATGTCAGTAACCGCTGCTTTGTTTCATATAACGTTAGTGTTTGCTGTGCGGTTACCTGGGAGGGAGTCTCGAGTGAAAGAGCCTTTCCACCAGAGCATGCAACAGGTGGTGGAGGAGGTAGTCTCTGTATTGTTGCCTCTCCTCAGAGAGAAACCTTTTGCCCTATTCGGTCACAGGTGAGTCATAACATGATAATTAAGAAGCTTAGAACAGAGCCTGTGCATAACACTTTTGTACTTGCTTACCAGTGACTGTTTCCTAACTTGCATGAGCAAGGGGTTTTGGAATTGAAAATTAACATTCAATTGCATCCAGACCATAAGATCTCTTCTGTTTCCCTGTCAGCTTCGGTGCCATGGCATGCTTTGCCTTCGCCAAGTCACTAAAACAAACTCATGGGATTGAACCCATTCATGTGTTCCTCTCAGGGGCTTCAGCCCCGTATGTGAGTAATGAGCAGTTGACTCTGTCTAATAATGTTAACATAACATTCAAACCAAAGTATTACTGTACACTTTGTAAAATTAGATGTTACAAGTACTACATGAATCCAATCCATATATATGTTTATATGATGTGCCTAGATTCTAGATTCTGAAATGTATGTGTGTAACTCAATTATCTAAAGTGCAGTTCAATTAAGATCACCAGCATTAATTTCTTATGATGGAGATATGAATGCAATCCTATACAACAATGGTCACAGACCTACGGAAACCACAAAAATGAGAGGCCTAAAAGGATACTTGATACTTGAAACGTGATATTTGAAATGCATGGCATGGTCTCCATGGCACACGGTCCTTACTTAATACCAGTTCTAAAACCATCACAGAACAGTTGATTGCTAGAAGGCACACTCTCGCCTACTTTGTTTAAATAGTTTTGAATACGTTGAATACTTATATCCCATCATGTGCTGTCTTGCTCTCTTCCTCTTCCTCAGTCTGAGACCCGCCTGAATGCCCCCTCCAGGAGTGGCCTGTCTGATGAAGAGTTTCTCCATTGGATGAGCACTATTGGGGGAACGCCCCCAGAACTATTGGCCAATCCAGAGGTGATGAAGCTCTTCCTTCCTCCACTGAAGGCAGACCTTCATGTAGTTGAGAACTACAGGTAGGCGGGAACTTGCATCGGGGAAATAGTCTTTGTCATGGCTTTGCTTCTGTGAAAGGGCCTGTAAGTAAGCACAAGTAAATTGCACTTACAGCTACATTTCACAAAAAGGGATTAGATTATATTAGATTCAATGTTATTGCCATTACACATTTACAAAAACAGTGGAACGAAATGCAGTTTAGCATCAAATCAGAAGTGCAAAGAGCAGCAAGTGCAGAATATAGTATATAAAGTGTATACAGTATAGACAGTATGTACAGTAAATAGAGTTAAGAGCAGTATAAAAAGCAGAGGTATACAGTTATGTGCAAATGAGAGTAGTAGAAGGAGGTAGAGACAGTAATTTAGTAGTATGTGTAAGTATGTTACTGTAGTAGGTAAACAGTAAATACAGTATGTATGTGTAGTAGTATGTATAAGTATGTTAGTAGGTAAACAGTGAATACAGTATGCATGAATAGTAGTATGTATAAGTATGTTAGTAGGTAAATACAGCATAAAACAGAAATACGTAGCCACTCACACAAATTTTTATTTCTCCTAGGTGTCCACGGCCAGAGATGCCCTTCCTCTCCTGCCCGGTCTCTTGCTTTGATGGAACACAAGACATGTCACATGACCTCAAAGGTTAGTGGCATATTCTTCCTTTGGCTATCACACATGACTAGTCATTATCACAGCACCCTAAGTTCACAATGCATGTACATGGTATGTTTCAAAGTCAAAGTCAGTTTATTGTCAATTTCTTCACATGTAATAGACATACAAAGGAATCGAAATTACGTTTCTCACTGCCCCCTTGCGTACATTAAACAGACAATACAGGACAAAGACTATGAAGTGCACAAAAACAAGATAATCAATATTTGACAGAAAATATACTCTAATATGCTCCATGGTTATGACATGTTTGTATGACATATTAGATGAAAGCAGCCTAACGGTTAGGCACATGGGTTACACACATCACATGAGTCTTCACTGGCTTTTCACTTCTGTTTTAAGAAGAATTAACTGTGTTCACACTAACTGAGCCAGGTACAGGACAATGTAAGTGCATTAATAAACATACAACATTAATTAAGGTAGTTATAGTGTAGTTTTTTGTAGCCGTGTTGTCTAAGTAACAGATTCCTGAGTGACTTAGTGACAGGTTTCAAAATTTCAGTTTGATGTGAAGCTTTTGTGTGTGCAGTTAAAGAATTAAATATATTCTAATGTTCTGGAAAATATACTACGCCATCAGGCAATTCATTGTCCTTTTACACTCTGCCATAGCCTGGAAGGACATGACAAGTGGCGACTTCACCATTCAAATGCTTCCTGGGGGCCACTTCTACCTGAAGGAGGCAATGAATGAGAAGATTATTCTGGACCATGTCACCAAGCATTTGGAGACAGCAGAGATGTCCTACTTATAACTGAAATAATGTTATATTGGACTTAAAACAAACTATAGCACTCACCCAGCTATTTTGGGTTTGTTTCTTGTGTTCAGCAGATATTTTGTGCCTGACAGCTTATATAGAAAGGTTTTTTTCTAGAAAGGATCTAAACAATGATTAAAAATAGGCCTGTTTGCTTATTAATAGCCATTAACAGCAATTACATTAGAGCAGCCTTCAATGTCTTGTAATATTGGCTTTAGGCTATAATACAAATGAATAGCCTAAAGTTTTGTAACTGTTAATATGTTCTAACCTAAGCCAGAAAAAAAATTCATAATCATGTGTAATAATACTGTTTGTTATGTCGTAATTTAAAACTCATACTAGTATCAGGGAATTGTGGAAGAACTTCCTCATAGTGTATTGTGTAGTGATCTGTACCCTACACACGCCAGTCGGTGGCGCCAATGCATAAAGTACGATGACTGAATAAAGTACGTATGACTGAATTCGGTAATGTAGGTTAATGTGCGAAGGAGTTTCGAAACTGAGTGGCATGGGGATTACAATATCGAAAATTAATTGTCTGTCTTGCTGCGTGCTTGCTTGATAGTTGACATAACTTTTACTTTTACTTTCCATTATTTGGAAAGTAATGACTTAGCCCTGATGGCTTGCTTCACAGACATAAAGTTACACTATTATATTATTATATATAGACAAGACTATCCTCTTCCAAATAGGCTAAAATAAAAACGCTACATTGTTGCACCATGCAGTAAAACTACAGTTTCGCGTTTAACGTTTTTGGAAGCCGTTGCCATGGGACCTCAATTATTAAGTAGATGGCTTGACATGTTGGTCTGTGTGTTACCTGGCGACCGAACACTAGCATGGATACATCTAGCGACTCTGTGATAACAAAGTAGCGGCTAGAGGCGGACGAAAAGTTGCCATTACAATTCCAGAAGGTGGGTAAGTAAAATTTATAATCCACAGTATAGACGTAATGACACCATGTAAATGCCCAATATTATTTCTCTTTTAAAGTAGGTATACGTTGAAGATCAATGCTATTGTGGTTATCTTTGTTGCATTTGTTGCAGGTCCTAAATTGGCTGATCATAGACTAGCATAATGGAATATTTTTTTATGACCATTAATACGCCGTCTTAGACATGTCTTTCAATACGACCTATCCACCCTTGGATTCAAAGCCTCAAAGTAAATTAAAAACCAAACTGCAAAAAAAATTGTGTGTTTTTTTTTTTTTGAAATCCTAGTCTAATTATAGTCTTAAGAAATTATTTGCTCAATGATTTAGCTAGTTTCTCAGACCTAGGCCTAATGTAGCCTACAGCCTACAAAAGAATTACTTCACTTATAGGTCTATATCACATTTTCTACATCTTTTATAGCCTAGGACTGCAGGCTATATTTTGAAAAAATGTCCATGCATTAAGATATCCTGTGCCTATGCAAACGTGTTGTGAGATCAGCAGGCGGGTGTGAAAATGGCCACACTGAGTGCCAAGCCAGGCCTGCGCCACAGCGTGCCCGACTGGGAGGCCAGGAACAGGCAACTGTCACAGACCGCCGAACACCATCGTCAGGTGTCCCATGATGTCCGCCAAGAAGGACTAGTCCTGTGCAATGAGACCTCTACTAAAGTACGAGGGGCTGGTAGTAATTATCAAGCTAGAGTGAATGAACACTATTAAATGACTATGTATCACACACACACACACCAAATTTTCTTGTCAGTATCCTTGTATTTAGGAGGAAAGATTCATTTATTTATATTAGGCCTACATTCATTTATGTTACCTTGTACACCCTGTCTCTTCAGACCAGATGGGATGAGTATGATAGTAGCCGGCGACTGTCTGATAGGATTCAGGAAATCAACCACTGGAAGAGCAAACTAGAGTATTGTGCCAAGGATGTTGACAAAGAGATGGATGTCTTGACTCAGGTGATTCATTGTAATACTGTATAACCAAATACTTCCCTAACAAATGACTTACAAATGTTATTTACAAATGTTATTATTATAAACAATTCAGTTCATCAAACATCAAGGCTAGTCAAGCTATGTTGCAATCTATCAAGTAAAACTTTTTCGTAACCAACGTAACGGCAAACAGTAGAAATGTTCAATTCAAATGTTGTAGCAAAAGAGAAGAAATGCTCCAATGTACAGACCAATGCAGTTCAGGCAATTAATTCCTTTCACTGGTGTTGCAGTCTAAGGAGGAGACAGAGCGTGCTCTGGCAGCAACAGTGTTGCCACTAGAGGTCACTATTGAGTGCCTGACGCTGTGGGAGGGCCGGCGAGGTGGGGAGCTGGTCAGTGACCCCCTGGAGGCCGAGCTGAAGAAGGATGTGGAGCTGATAGACTGCTGCCAGCGCACATTGCAACAGCGCATCGATCAGTCTTTTGAACAACTCTGGTGAGACATCGGGAGTAGGCAGACGAAGCAAAAAAGGGTTATGTCAGTCACTGATCTGAGTTTTTTTTATAGGTTCTTTGCAGGTGCCTTTATCCAAAGCAACACACAACACAAACAATACATTGACATAGAATTGACATATGCACACACACATACACACAAATCCAATAGGCCTAAAAACCTGTAAGTAAAAGTAGAAATGTCAGCTATGCTATGCAGCCAGCTATGCAGACTGCTATGTAGGCATGTTAAGGCTTAGAGCCAAGTTCGCAATTGCAACTAATTAATGTAAGCTTTTGCCTATTGAAAGTTCAAAGAGGTATTAAGCTAATTCTAATTAATATTTGATAACCCAAAAAAAAATTCTGTCCCTGAAGGTTTTGGTTGTCACTGTTTAATGCTGACGTGACATGAGAGATGCTGTATTCAGCTGTGCTTCATTGTGTTTCCTAGCGTGTTGCAGGAGATATGGCATCAGGTCAACGCTGACCTCCAGAACAAGAGAGACGCCCTGGATGTAGACACGTCCTGTCTGTCACTCACCGTCACCTCACCACAGATCTCTCTGAAGCCCAACCCCCTTAAGATACCTTCCAGGTAGATTTGTCCTTGTGTAGCTGAACTCCCTTGTGTACATGTGCTAGCGTAGATGAACAAGGCAGTCACCTAAGATGCCACATCGGGATGGGGTGGGGAGAGTCTTATTTTTATTGTAAGGTTTTTTATTTTATTTTTAAGGCCATAGCAGGCGGTGCGTAGAGACGCAGCGGCCTCTGGCTCTCCTGACCGTGCGCATCACTGTGGGATAGCTAGAAACGTAATTTCGATTCCTCTGTATGTCCAGTATATGTAGAGAAATTGACAAGGGTTAAAAACCTTAGACTTAACTTAACAATAGGGGGACAAACTAAGACTGATCTGGCCTAAGACAGCAAAAGGCTACAGACAGTGCGTTCTCCTGAATGTAAAAAAAAAAAGCACCCAAATTAGTCAGATGGTTTATATACAGTCATCTGAGTGTTTGCACTCTGTTTTTTTTTTTTTTTTACTACTGTGGCATTTGTCAGTATTCTTACCACCATGAAAAATCTGTGCAATGCCAATATCTCAGAGCACATCCCCTTTTAAAAATAATTCTGGTTGTATTGCAGTACCAGCACTCCCCAGCAGTGGGAGCAATTCAGCATTTACAACATCACAAAGGCTAAGGAGGAGATGCAGGCCTCACTGGCCCTGAGAGAGGACATGAGCATTAGCCGAGCCCAGGTAGGAGGAGCTGTTGGAAAAAATGTTTTTTTACCCTTTAGCTTGAAGTTTAAAGCTATAGTCCTTATATACTCATTTTGATTATTCTTAGGTCTAGCTGTTGGCAGCTGCGTTATACAGCTTATGTTGTTTTTGTATTTCTAGATAATAGGGGGAAAAAAACTTAGATCTGGCCGCAAAAGGCTAGAGCTAGTTATGTTACACTGTATAGTCATTTTGATTGTACTCAGGTCTAGCTGTTAGCGGCAACATGATCCAGTTGTATTGTGTCTTGGGACTCCCTGACAGGTGCAGAATGACATGGCGGCTCAGAATATGGCTTTGGACTTTGCCCTCCGCAAGCGCAGACATCACCTAGAGCAGTCCAGGGATGAGCTCAGGTGGCAGCTGAACACTGTGAGCAATATGTTGATTGTAATAACATGTTGATTGTAATATTATGTTGATTGTAATAACATATTATAGTGATTGTAATGACTATTGATTGTAATGACATATGTTTATTGTAATAACATTTCAATTATTACACAATTATGTCTTGATTATATATTCACATTTCTTGCAGACCCAGGACGAGATCCAAGATCTCGAGAAGGACATCCGCAGTTTGGAGATGGATCTGCGAGCTAAACAAGGCTTCCTGAAACTGACCCACACACGCTTGGAGGACAGGACCAAAAGGCCCGGAGTAGACCTCTGCTGGGATGAGGTAGCCTGCTATCTAGTTAGCCTAGCATGCATAAAAGCAGACAAACTGATTTCAGAAATACACACTTTCAACTAACAAAAGTTAGTGACTGGGCTCCCTAACTATCTTTAGAGATAAGCATTCAGCATTCACTCATTCAACTCATTATCTCAAGTTTGGTCAACTGAAAATAGGTAGGCCGTCCAGACACTAACTTTTGTTAATTGAAAGTGTGTTTTTTTGTTCAGTGTAGATTAACTCTTATTAATTTTAGCACAGCTCTCCAGACAGAGAGATTAGCCAATGAGTCGCCTTACCTGTGTGCGTTAAGATCTAAAATACATATCAATAAAGCAATAAACAAAAACAAAAAATGTCAGAGTGTATCTGCTTACCTGAGGACACATCCACAGTATGCTTGTTCTGGAGCACACAAACAAAAGCAGCACACAAATTCAAGCCAACTTTACTATTTAAAGCACCACAACAGACCTTTTAATACCTTAAAATGACGTTTTCAAAATCGTTTCAGTGGTCCATCACCTCGTAACAGGATGAACGATACTTGATGCATTTGCTCTGCGGCTTCTATCGCCTATAACAGCACTAAACAAGTTTGCCCAATCGGGTAGCGGATCTGTTGTTCAAGTAAAAACTACAGTTGACTTGCCTTATGGCAAGCTTCCGCTTCCAATCTGTAGAGGGTGCGATTTTGAAAATCCTTGGTGTTGTACTAAAGCTCATGCAGAACAATCATTATAATCACATGGGCGAAAACCATAGACTGTGGCGAAAACTAACACCTTGTTAATGGAGTAACATGGTTTTGTATGACACAGGTTCAGTACGGGCTGGTGGATGAGTTGAAGCAGCTGGAGGCCACTATCCACACCCTGAGCCAGAAGCTTGGCAATGCTCGGTGAGTTGCGTACCCTTGCCATCGCTACGGTGACTGCCATGGCATGGAATGGCAGAGAGGGAATCACCAGGTTTAAGTGTGTTGAGTGGCATTCTATGGAAGCGGTTGTTGTTGTTGATATGTTGATCACTTATGCTAATACATTGTGCTTATAGACCATGTCAACAACAACAAATTTTAAAACAATGCTTGATCATTCTAGTTTGTTCCCAAACTACTTATTTTACGTTCAGATAACATACAGTTTTGTATGTTAAAACAGAAGCCTAGCCTGTTACATACACTTTTGTACAACACAGAGCATAGGGGTTTTGGAGATTACACTGATTCACAACATCACATTGGTTGTTTTACAAAAAATAAAGCTAAATAATTAACAAATGTGTTTATTTAATATGACTTAAAAATGTGGTGTATGGACATCCATGGCATATCAGCTTAGACCATCCTCATAGTGAATATAATTATATATATAATATAATAACAATAATTATATATATAATATATTATATATAATAATAGGATGTCATATATATATAATATGGGAAAGGATGTAAAAGTGCCAATTTATCAAATTTTCCCTGCTTCTCTCACTCTCTATCTCACTGTGTGTGTGTGTGTGTGTGTGTGTGTGCGTGCGTTGGGATGGTTGGTGCAGACACTCCCTGCAGGCCTTGAAGCAGCACGAGGCCTGCATGCAGGAGGATCTGTCTCGCAAGGAGGAGGCCTTGGCCCTGATCCAGCGCTGCCAGGAGGTCCGCAAGCGCATTGCTGTTGCCAAGCCGGACCGCCTGGTCTCTGCAACCGTGGTTCCCCTCACCAACTCCAGCGGGAGGCACGCTGTCACCAAGGCCTGAAGTCCAGTTCTGTCATTCACCTCCAAAGTCCTCTCCCGGGGCCTTGATTAGTCTGGGGTAGATCTCACCCTAAAGAGGGAGCCCCACAGTTTGCATGTTTGTATATTCTTTCGAATAACTCGTCTTTTGAATTCTTCTTCATTGCATACAAAGCAATATAACACTAATGGCAATACATCATGTCACAACTTCACAAACCTCTCTGTGTCCTGTTTTCTGTGCAACGGTGCAAGATGGCCACCTGACCGTAGTGTGTGTGTGTCCTGTGTAGTTATGGATTTCGTTTTTTGTGGTTAGGGTTTTTTGTTTTTCTTTGTAAAAATTTGAATGCCTCTTATCTCTGAGCTGTGTGTCTCAATTGTAATGGGGTTGTTTACGCCGTGAGTGTGTTAACTATGAGTTGGTCAATGGAAGAAATCTGTGTGATGGGCCTCCAGTGGCGCAAATAGTGTCATTAGGATGTGGACTCTAACCTTATTCAGATCACACACACACACACACAGGCCAAGCATTGGCAAAAACACACACTCACTCTCTTACGCTCACATCAGTAATAAACTCTCTTTATTGCCTTTACTCCCGGCCTTAATGTCTCTAATGTGTTTGTTTGTGTCGGGCATTATCTCGAAAATAAAATAGGAGGCAGAAAGGGGAGGCGTGTTTGTGGTTTTGTCATTCTACTGTATATGCTGTGCTGGTAGTGGAGAATATTACACTGTAATAAGTCATGAAATGAAAATGTATGTAGGTGTTATTATGGGTTGTGGGGCAATAGTTTTTGCATTGGGTAAGCCATAGTGAATGCCCCATGCTGGAGACGGCTGTGAAGGGTTAATCTGCACACAGGTGTAAATCAATTGGCTGACCAGCTTTATCTGATGCCCTAGCTTGCAAAAGTGTAAATATTTCGTTTTTATTACGTTGTTTATAGTTTTCTAAATACTAACTTTAGAGCACCGGGCCTTTTCGTTTTCTGTTACCTTTCATATTTTCCATTTTTTTACATGTATTATGCTAGTCTTTCGTATTTTCTCTTATGTATAAGTGTATTAGGAAGCCCTTCCATCAAGGGCCTTTCATTTGGACCAGGGCACAGCATTTGTTTCATCCATTACATGAGTACACACACACACACACACACACACACAAAAAGACTAACTTTCGAAGACACTTCAGTTAGTGTACACTAATAGACCATTAACAAGAAGCTTATTAACATGCAAATTGGTAACATAGCAGCCATTTGTTCGGCATTACAACTCGTGTTAATACTTTCTTCTACGTGAGCTTTATGTACGCGTAGTAGACCATTAACTAGAATTATTTTATTACGCTTTGATTATTATGGGGAAGTAGTGCAGTGAAACATGGTCAGTTCTTCTACTTCAGTAATATTCCTAAAAGATCTAGTCTATTTACATCTGGCATATTTAGACTATGTATAGGACAAAAACCCAAAAGCACAAGTACCTCATAGTGTCCAGATGATGTCTAAGTATGTCTTTTTTTAATTAAGCATAACTTACTGCTGTGCTACCATTTTATAAACTCTTTAGTGAGCAAAGCATACTGGGAACGTAATTTTAAAAAAAACTATTAATTATTAATTCATTAAATAATTAATTCATGAATAAGCAGTAATTACTAGAGAATTCATAGTGAATAGTCTACTATGGGTACAATAGACTCATGCATAGTAAGGTATTAATGAGTGATTTGTAATGACCAACGAGTATCTGTAACTAATTTGCATTTTAAAATAATCTGCTAGGCTAGATAATAGTAATTATGTGTATCCTAAGCTAAAGTGTTAGCAAGACTTTCAATTGTTTCCAAATCCAACGCATCCTCCCATGCCAGTGGCCATTGCCTTACCTTGCAGCACCTCCGCGATTGCTGTTTATGACTTTATGGCATAGGTGCACCAGTGCCACTTCCTCATCTTCTTCCTGGAACCCCCAATTATTCTGAGCCATTTCACTAAACGGCTTCATCCGTCCCACTCCCATCTCTGCCCAGTCTCCCTCCAGACCCCATGTCAGATAAATGCCATCTTAGTCGGTTACGTCCGCCCGAGTGGCCACAATCAACCTTGGTTTGCGTCAAGCCATGCCCCTCTGTGCAAGCCATTCCACACATTTACTGAATCACATGACAACTCTCTCTCTCTCTCTCTCTCTCTCCACTCTCATCCACACACACACACCTGTTCACGCCCATACCCACTCCACTGTCACTCCTCTATCACTGATTCAAACCGCCTGGCGCTTTCAAGGAAACACCTGCTGGACAGCAGCTCTCTCTATCTTTTGCCGTAATTCTCCAGTGCGTTCTAGTCCTGACCTAATCTTGGGAGCCGTTAGGAGTCTGAATTTGGAGTAGAACCTTTGGACTTGGGGAAGAAACCCATTTGGTGTTTGGCCAAGATCACAATGACTCATCCTTGGGCTGCTTGGGTTGTGTGAGAGGTGGGGGCAGGATGATGACCGTGGAGGACTGCGTCTCGCTGGCCATCTACACCTTCACGTTCCTCCTGGGTCTGCCCTCCAACCTGCTGGTGCTGTACGTGTACGTGCAGAGGGCCCGCAAGCATGGCGCCACTCCCAGCGTGGTCTACGCGCTCAACCTGTGCGCCGCCAACCTGGTGCTGGTTGCCTGGATGCCCGTCAAGACCCTGGAGACGGTGCTGCAGGGCTGGGCGCTGGCACCAGCCGTCTGCCCCATCTACAGCTTCTTCCTCTTCTCTTCCATATACGGCAGCTGCCTCTTCCTCACCGCGGTGACGGTGGGACGTTACCTGAGCATCGCTTTCCCCATCACCTACAAGCTGCATCGCCACGCCCGCCTGTCCTGCGTGATCAGCATCGTCCTGTGGACCGTCGTGCTGCTGCACCTGAGCCTGGTGCTGGCGGTCGAGAAAGGCGGCTACTTCGTGTCGGTCGTGGTCGGCAACGGCACCCATGGCAACAGAAGCGGTGTGGCATGCTTTGAGAACTTCACCGAGTCGCAGCTGGAGCTGCTGCGGCCGCTGCGCCTGGAGATGGCGTTGCTGCTGTTCCTGCTGCCGCTGCTCATCACGGCCTTCTGCACGCTGCGGTGCGTGGCGCTCGTAGGACGCTGCTGCCTGCCCGCCAGCAGCAAGCGGCGCGTGCTGGCCATCGCCTGCTCCACGCTGGCCGTGTTCGTGGTGTGCTACGCGCCTTACAACACCTCGCACGTGGTGGGCTTCGTGCTCTACGAGAACGTGAGCTGGCGCCGCGAGGCCATACTGACCAGCTCTTGTAACGTCTTCCTGGAGCCCGTGGTGATGCTAATGGTGTCCCCGTCCGGACCCCGGGCCCTCTGTGGCTGTCTGAGAGACAGAGCCAGCGCTGGGGGTAGGGGTGGAGGTGGCGGCAGGGAGACGCAAAGGAGTCAGGCACACGCCACGGGACAACCAGAAACGGGACCAGCCCCACCACTAGGGGCAGCAGAAAGGCAGATGAGCCAGTCTCCCATTGAGGGTGAGATGCCCACACTACCAACTGCACAGCCATCTAACCTGACCAGCCAAGAGAGGCCCCCTGCTAGGCTGGTCAGGCAGATGACCAGCTGGCAAAAGGGGGCAATGGAGAGGCACGAGGAGGTCAGGGTAAGGATTGATAAAGAATCATGTGATGAAATAAACGAGTGAAAAAAGGAGCATAAAGATTGAGGGAAGTGATGTCATGCTTCAGCAGAGGGCTTCTGAACATTTGAACACAAGATTCTATTGAGAACATTTTAAGATTCTAAATTCATTTTCCAACATTCTTGTGTCTTCAATGTGATGCTACTGACTAAAGGCTTATTATGTTGGACCTGCTGAGGACTTGACTCTAGACTGGCATGAGACAGTGAGAAGCTTAAACACAGCAGACACAGGATAATCAATATTAAAATAATGGCAAGTAAACAAATGACGCACTCACTATTTCTTAAGAAGGGTTTCATGACCTGATAGAAGTGGTACTGTTGTCATAGAAGCCGCATTCTAAAAAAATGTTAAAAAAAATGTGTTACAAACATTTTTTTTCTGCTTTTACAATTATACGAGTGCATCTATGTAAAATGTTAATCATGACAGTGTTAATGAAACACAAACTAGATCAATCGTAAGCCCACATCTCATTTATTTCCCAATGTGGATTTAACGTCCATTAGGCCATTGAGCCACTTCATTCACTGTGTGCTTAGTCTTCTCACATGGCTTTAGGGGAAGTGTCAGTGACGTACGAAGGTCTTTATTTATTTCAAAGGACTGTTTTATCAATGAGATCATTTTGTCACATTGCAACAGAACATAATTTGGTTCAGAACTCGCAGATACGCAGATACGCAGTAATATAATGAAAAAAATTCATAATGAAAACAAATTACTGCATTTGTAAATATAAAACAATATTTAAATGTGTTCTGTATGTTTTTTTAGATCACGCTAAAGAGTTTCATGTATGTCATATTTTAGCTATATTATGACTGTAAATAAAAGCAAACAAGCAAACAAATTGCTGTGTTTTCCTTACAGCATCGGATGCTTTTGCAAGTGATTCAGCAATTAGATGATTCAAATATAGTTGTAGGTTTCATTTTCCCAGGTAACAATAAGGTTGCTGGGCATCGAAATGTTCTATGAAGTTTGGTTATAGGAAAAAGAATGGAATGTTAACCTGGTTTACCCACGCACTATTTGCCTGTTGTAGTTTTATCACTACTATGAAATTACAATCCAGTTCATGCAATCTCATAGCAACAATCCAATAATAAAAAATATAGGAGCCATTTATTCATTCAACGGTATATTGGCTAAGGCAACTGTACACAGTTTTGCAATAAATAAACCTTCATTACTTTGAAACAAATTCAATCTTTCTTGGACTAAACACAAATGTCTAAGATCCCCCAGTCAACACCAACAACGACAAACCATTAAAAAAAAAAAAATGAAATAATAACATTTTTGATTGGATATTGCAATTGATTACCTTAAAAGTATGTGACACTCTAAGTCATAGGTGTCAAACTCTGGCCCGCGGGCCAATTCTGGCCCTCTGTGTAACAACATTAGGCCTGCGAGATCATATAATGTGTATTTATAATGTGTCCCTGAATGCTTTGTTAATGCATTTGCCACTCTGTTGAGATCACCAATGACGCCTCCTTTTCTGTTGACAGTCATTAGCATCCATGCTATCAGTCAGCTTGGACAAATTTAACACACCCCTCCTCAAACATGACCAAACAAAACATGGACAACGGGCTTTCAGAGGCAGATCGGATCAGATGCAGATCGGCCCTGCTCTAGGTAGAGGTGGCCATTGAGAACTAGAAATTAAGATGAGCTGGCCACACAGTTCCGCTGATTCCAATAAATTGTTTTGTCCTCTGGAATTAATACAGGCCACAACAGTACTGGTTTACGGTGTACACTCCCTCTCCATGGCAAGGAACTAATCATAATCTCATAATATCGCTGTAAAAAAAAAATACACACCTTTAAATAACAAGAGTTAGTGACCAAACTTGAGATAAGTTGGTAACCAGCATTCACTCAACTCATTATCTCAAGTTTGGTCAATTGAAAATAGTTAGGCCTGGACACTAACTTTTGTTAGTTAAAAGTGTGTGTGTGTGTGTTGTTGTTTTTTTCCTGTGTATCTATAATATCATAATAGTACTGCTATGGTACTATGGTACATAATATTACTGTTGCCTCTTACTGTTGCCTCTCCACTCTTACTTCATACTGTAGGCCATTCCCATTTCTCTACACTATCTCTTTACCTCATTCTTCACCCTCTCTCTTTAATGCACAATAGACAGACAACATCTACATTTCACTACATTTTTTATCTTTTAAAAAAAGTATGTGACAATAAATATCCTTGAATCCTTAATATGTTAAAGGAGGTCACTGTCTAGATTACAGGGATCCAGCTTCAAATATGCTGGTGGATTAGGGTGGATCTGGCTTTGTTCGATACTTGTTGGGATAATGATTCCGTTCGTCAAGTCACCAAACCTGTACAGACTGATTCTTGATACTATGATCATGTATCGAATGAAAAACTAATTCCAGTGGAAAGAAGGTCAGTTTACAGCATTAAACGACACATGGAAGACCATACATACCCGGGAAGGAATTCCAAGATATTCTGACCAATGAGTTCATACTCCCAAACATGAGGAAATGCTGAGGGCTGTGATGATCTACTCAAGGGCCCATGTGGCTCTGTGTGTACCTTCGTCAGAGCATGTCACTGCGTTGCTGTGAAACACTGTTTGGAAAGCTTCATAAGCGACAGAAAGTTATTAAATTTCCTCTACTTGAAGTCAGATGCTGTGTTTGCAGTGGGGCGGGATTATTATATTAATATATACCTGCATCTGGTGTGAGGGGCCCTCAGAAGGCAGGAGACCTTAGTGAGGTGACGAGAGAATGAAAGCACCTGAAGGTAAGTCCACAATTTGGCCACGTTTGTTGTTAGGATGGAAGCCGATTATAGACTTCTGTTAAGTGATGATTACTGAGAGTTGTTGTGATGGACTGGAGAATGAGATGATGAGAAAATTAGCTTAAAATGTCCATGAAAAAAATATTAGGCTTATAAAGCTAATTGCTATGAGCTTCTGTTGATTTAGTTTAGATATGCATGCAAATGAGTGTTAAAAAAATTGTTGTGCAGTGGAATCAACATCAGATTTCATATACAGTATTTATATTTAAATAGTTAGTTATTATATATAAAGTAAATAACACAGAATGTCTCTTGGACAACAGTTTTTGGTTTATTTGTAAATTGTTCGAGACTGGAGTGCATGGGTATTGGTTAACTTGAAGTAGAATCAAAATGATTGCAAATAATAGGCCAGTCCAAACTTTTTTTTTAAACTTCTACACAGCTGCTTAAAAAAAACTGATTTTGGATTGGTGATGTTAGAATATTTCAAACTAACAATGGCTAGAAGGGCCCCCTTTGAATTTTTGTCAATGCCCAAACAGGTTCTAGAATTCTCTGGAGGTAGCCCAGAGTCTAGAGTATGCTCTCGGCCTCTGAGGCCCCTAAGCTACTTTCAGAAACAAATACAATCACACATACACACACACACAGAAAGAGAGGCACATATACATGTAATACAACAGTTAAAATTGTTCTTGCCTTAACTATTTTGCATTGTAGTCAGATGTCATATTTTTAACAATAATTATTTTTAGCTCAACAGATTAATTCCTAGAAGGTTTTGTAAAGCCAAAACGCCACCATCATGATGACTCTGAGCCATGTCCTGCTGTCTGTCTACATCCTTACCTTCATCCTGGGGCTCCCTGCCAACATCCTAGCCTTCTGCACGTTCTGCGTCAAGGTCAGACACAAACCAACCGCCATGGACATCCTCTTACTCAACCTCACCATCTCCGACCTCATCTTCCTTGCCTTCCTCCCGCTAAAGATGAGGGAGGCAGTTGACGACATGGAGTGGAAAATGGCCTACACCCTCTGTAAGGTCTTCAGATTCTTCTTCTTCTCCTGCATATACGCCAGCACGTTGTTCCTGACCACAGTAGCCATGGAACGCTACCTGGCCATGGCTTTCCCCTTTCAGTACAAAATGTGGTGCAGACCTCGCTACGCCATCATAGCTAGCCTACTCGTTTGGTTGGTGACCACAGTTCATTTGACCGTGATTTCCGTCGGACTAATTCCACCCCCAGTCAATCGCTCTACTGAGGTGCCAGGCACACCAACTCCTCATGCCCATCCTTACAGCTGTAGTTTCTACCAGCACAAGCAGCTGTTGCTTGTGATTAATTTGCGCTTTGAACTTTTCCTCGTGCTCTTCCTCGTGCCGTTTCTCATCTGCTGTTTCTGCTACGTCAACTTCATCCGCATCCTGTGCAAAATGCCAAGCATCACCAGTGAGCGTCGTCTGAGGGCAGTGGGCCTGGCTGTGGTCACCCTCCTCACCTTCATCGTCTGTTTCGCACCCTACAACATCTCGCACCTGGTGGGGTTCGTGCACGGCCGGAGCGAGTGTTGGAGGGATGTGGCTCTCATCTCTACCACGCTCAACACCTGCTTGGATCCCCTGATCTTCTACTTCTCCTCCTCTACTGTACGCAAAGCCATCTGGTTCTGCTTGCAAGGCCTGATGGAGAAGGTGCACATCCTCTGCCACACACTAGCTCAGTACTGCCCTCTCCTGGCTTCTGCAAGACCAAACATCTCCTCTAAGGACCAATCCGTGCAGTAAGGATAAAGTTCGATTTTAGTGTAAGGGGTGTGGTGCACGAGCAACAAGTGAATGGACTATGGGTTGTATGAGCACACTCTGACTTCTTTAACGGGTTCTTGAATGGAAGTCTCCAACACATTACAGCTTGAAAAATAACACAGTTTGTCTGCCTATCAACTTTAGTTTATACATGACCTTTACACATGACCTCATCCATCCTAGGTTTTTTACACCTTTAACCTCAAATATCTCAGAACCTCGCTGTCTGATATGCTTGAATGCTTTGCATATTGAATTTAATAATTGTCAGGGGAACTGAACTAATAATGTCCTCAAATGTATCTACCTATATATATGAATTGTATCTACCTTAACTTTGATGCTACTTGAAACCTGCAGAAATGCATGTGACTGGACAAAAATAAATGAAAGATTTTGTAAACATTTGTTGATGAAACACAGCACACATATCTGAGAAGCAATAAAAATATCCAGCTTGATGTGTCAATTTAATTCTGATTCACTCTTGTCCTGAGGTCCTGTTTATTTTCTGCCATTGAAACACACACACACACACACACACACACAGACACCTGCCACAGTCAGTTGAAATGGGCAATAACTGATCCACTTTGAGTCTCCTAAAAGTGTCTTGGAAACGGATTCTCTTTGATCCTCATTGTGGGTTGGAGATACGAGCCTATGAGACTAAGGCAGGAATCTCGTCCATACTAAATCTCATCCATACTAAATCTCTTATATTGTCTGGAAAAATCTGGATACCAATGAGAGGGGGGCATGAGTAGCATTATTATCATACAAAGGGCCATAAACTACATGAGTCATCCACCATTATATTGACAAACATTGATAAA
>JAGFZM010001388.1:91881-119502 GCA_017657215.1 Limnothrissa miodon | reverse complement strand
ATAAACTACATGAGTCATCCACCATTATATTGACAAACATTGATAAACTACATGAGTCATCCACCATTATATTTACAAACATTGATAAACTACATGAGTCATCCACCATTATATTGACAAATATTTATTGACATTAATTAATTTAATAAATATATAAATAACTACATGGCTCGTCATAATAATGCTACTCAATGTGGTTATGACACAGTTCACATATAGTTTGCACTGTTCACACAGTTACGCCTACCCACACACAACACACACACACACAAACAAACATACACCTAAGATCTGAGACCACTGAAGTGATCACTTCTTTTAGCTTGCTATTCTTCCACTGATAAGACTAGTATGTATTTTTGCATATGCTGTGTCATGAAGGGTGCTTCTGTTTAAACATTATTAGTTGTGTGAGCTGAGGTTTGTACATAAGACTACATAAGTTGCGGCATATATAAACATAATTTGTTGTGTAATCCATGATTTGTAATAGACTACATCAGTCATGGCGTATAGACATTATTACTTGTGTAATCCATGATTTGTAATAGACTACATCAGTAATGGCATATATAGACATTAGTTGTGTAATCCATGATTTGAAATAGACTACATCAGTCATGGCGTATATAGACATTATTAGTTGTGTAAGCCATGGTTTGTAACAGACATCAGTTGAGGCATACAGTATATAAACATTATTAGTCGTGTAAGGTAATAAGCAACATTAGTTAACTGAGTTCATTAGGGAGTCAGCTGTAGGGAAAAGATGAGGACCAGGGGGCACTGAGGCTCAGTTGGCTGAGGTACCATACTATGAATCCGGGTCTCGGGTTTAAGCAGCTACCACTGCTCCGATTTAGTCAACAGAAGACTGTAAAACCTGGCCGTGCTGCAATCTTTCTTATGCGCTTCCTGCTACAACTGACTTTGAACTTTACCCTTCAACAAACTCAAAGACAGGCCCTTCCGACACAGAAGAACCCAGATGAACCGTGGAGGCATGAGGAGATGATGACACAGGGAAAAAGTGGAGCTAGTATAACGACTCAATTAATTTTTTTACGCCGGATGTTAAACATCACGTGACCCAATGTTCTCAAGCTCTGTAGTTGCAACCCTGCCGTGTGTACCGTGTTGGTGGTGAATCTCCAGGTGTTGCTGGGAGACCCTGTTTGATGAGGCTGGGTTAAAACCACTGGCAGGAGAAAGACTTATTAAATTTCCTGTCCCTAAAGCCAGGAACAGAGGCTCTGTTTGCAGTGGGATGTCATCAAATACCTGTTAAGTCAATGCTCAGGGCACTGGACCTTCAGAGTGAAGAGGACCTTTGAGGGATAACAACAAGAGGATGGAGGCATTTGCAGGTGGGTTGTCTTTGCAAGTTCAGCTACTCCTAACTTTATATTCTGTACATACTGTCTATACTGTATACACTTTATACTGTATATTCTGCACTTCCTGCTCTTTGCACTTCTGATTAGATGCCAAACTGCATTTCATGACCCAGTATTTATACGTGTGTAAAAACAAAGTTGAATCTAATCTTAGTTCTTATTTTGGGGTTATTTGACCATTTTATGAAATATAATTAAATATCTATAAACAGATTTTTATTGTCTTTAGCATCTTTGATCACATGAAGTATACAACCTAAATCATGTTAAATTGACAAACATCTTTGGTTGTACTGTGCTTAACAGCAATTCAGAGCAGATTCATATTGTTATCGTCTTACCATTATTTGTTAATATATACAGTATAGATTAATATATAGATACTGGACTGAAAATCTGCTGGAAAAATAATTAAAGCTTAAATGTTTATTGTTAGACTGACAATGACTATAAGTGGAATTAGTTGATAGATGTTATCAAATTAAAACCTTTTAAAAATCATTAGTTGTCTATTGTACATTATTAGGATTTATCAGAAGTATGTAATTAACCTAGTTTACTACTTACTAAGTTTACTCTCTCATGTTGAGAGAGTTGTACAACACACTCAAGATCTGTGCTTTAAATGGCTCACCATAGTGAGTGAGTCAGTGTTTTTACATACTGTGAAAAAAAGCTCGAAAACTTATATAGGCAAAAATATAGGCAACCTGATGCACAACCTGAGTCTACACAACACAAAAACTAACATTGTTGAGGTTAGAAATGTTAGTTTTTGTGTTGTGTTAACTCAAAATATCTATGCATCAAGTTGGCTTGGATTTGTATGTTTTCAAGCTTTTTTTTGCATGTTTTCCAATGTTATCTTCCAGGTTTCCAGCCATACAACCTGAAGCTATTATGAACATGACCACAGAGACCTCCACCATGACTAAAAGCCACCTCATGCTGTCTGTCTACATCCTTACCTTCATCCTGGGGATCCCTGCCAACATCCTGGCCTTCTGCACGTTCTGCATCAAGGTCCGACGCAAACCGACCCCCATGGACATCCTCTTACTCAACCTCACCATCTCCGACCTCATCTTCCTCATGTTCCTGCCGCTGAAAATGAAGGAGGCGGCGGACGACATGGAGTGGAAAATGCCCTACACCCTGTGTCCGGTGTCCAGCTTCTTTTTCTTCTCCTGCATCTACACCAGCACGTTCTTCCTGACCGCAGTGGCAGTAGAGCGCTATCTGGCCGTGGCGTTCCCCATCCAGTACAAAGTGTGGCGCAGGCCCTGCTACGCCGTGATACCGAGCATCTTCTTCTGGCTGGTTTCTGGCATTAACCTGAGCATCACTTACATCGTACCCTTCATACAACCAGACAACGAGACCAACACAGATGTCGATGAATCTGGGAGATGCTACGACAACTTTGAGAACAACCAGCTGACGATTATAGTGCCGGTGCGCTTTGAACTTTTCCTCGTGCTTTTCCTCGTTCCTTTCCTCATCTGCTGTTTCTGCTACATCAACTTTATCCGCATCCTGTCCCAGCTGCCGAGCATCACCCGCGAGCGTCGTCTGAGGGCGGTGGGCCTGGCTGTGGTCACCCTTCTGGTGTTCACCGTCTCCTTCGCGCCTTACAACATCTCCCACGTGGTGGGCTACGTACACGGCCAGAGCGAACATTGGAGGGACGTCGCTCTGATCTCTGCCACGCTGAACACCTGTATGGACCCCATGATCTTCTACTTTTCCTCCTCCGCCGTGCGCAAGGCCATCAGCTGCTGCCTGCAAAACCTTGTGGAGAAGATGCACATGTTGTGCCGTTCACAGGCCCAGTGCTGCCCCCCATTGGCCCCTCCTGCTAAATCTGATGTATACAGAGAGACCAATCATCCCAACACAAACACCTGAACACGTTTGGATTTTAACTTAAACATCCTGCATGACCAACAATCCCACCTGCATCAGAAATCAAAAAGGTATAAATGAGAGTTTCAAATACCTGGGACTCACCCTGGACAATAAAATCACAGCCATGTAACATGCAACCACTGCTGCCTAAAGAAACTCACAGTCAAACTGCATCTAAGAGAATAGGTCGTCCAACTGTAAATTTCTCAGACCGGAAACATAAATCTTCAAAAACCAGAGCACAGGTTGTTGTGTATCACCGCATCCACCCCTTAAGCCCTACTACCCTTTGCTCCCATCAGGGTGCACACAGAGTCTTGGTATGGAAGCGGCTTTGATACACGCCCTCTGCGATAGCAGCTCCAAATGAAACAGTGTGGTGGGGACTCACTGTTTGTGGAATGCCTCCCTTTGTCCTCTAGAAATGTTGACGGTTGTTCTGTGTTCTGTTTGAGTCTGGTGTGCATGTGTTGATATGTGTACTTGTGTTCTGGGCCGTGTATAAGGGTGGTGTGATGGCTTAATGCAAAAGGTTGTGGAGGTGATGAGCCGAAGGGTATGTAATGAGGGTACTTAGGTTTGATGACTGTACATGGATTTGTCTGAGGTGACAAAAAAAACGTAAAGCCTATCTATATCATTTATTATCTATCTATCTATCTATCTGTCTATCTATCTATCTATCTATCCATCCTCCCAATAACAGATGCAGTACATCCACTCTTATCTCCTTCGCAAAGTTAAATTTCGTTTTTTTATGCCTGTTGAAAAGGACATTTTAGGCAATCAGGAAATCTGTGAAGTTGAGCTATTGCTACTCTGTGACTAGATGACAGTTGTTGCATTTGTAGGCCTGTATGCATGCATGCAAAAATGTGTATGTGATCAAACAAAATGAAGCAATTTTTTAAGAACTGTTCCATCAGACAAACAAATATCACTTCCGGCGCCGACGCGAGTGGCAGCAATCTTAGTAGCTCCGTGTGTTTTCGTTTTTCTTTTTAGTCTATCTGCACCTGAACCCTCCTATTCACTTACAGGACTTTTCTACAATACTGTGTATTGTTCACACTGCCTAGGGGCCCTACTGGCTACATTAGCCCATATGCCCATATGCACAATCCCTCCTTTTACTGTAACTACATACTTGACCACTAACAGTAACTGTAACCTGATACTTGACCTGCATACTTGACTGATGCATGAACCTGTTTATGACTCTGTTAGACTCATCCCTGCACTGACATTGAAATTTTATATTATTAGGCTATTTTTCTTTTCTATTTTTATCTTATTGTCCATATTCTTTATTGGAACTGTTGAAGTGCTATGCTTATTTTTTCTGTTGTCCTCTTTTATATATGCACATATTTATTGCTAGTCAATAGACTTTTAACCTGCTGCACTACTGGACTCATTTGCACTACCTTAACACACACCCCATACTGTACCACAGTACACTCATGCACATCTCTACCCATAGTTTTTGCATTCTATTCTTATTTTTAGTAATGTTGATCTAGTCATGTTGTTTTGTTGATCTGCTTCTTATCATCCTGTGTACGCTGTAGTATATGTTGTGTGTGATTTTTCTAAGCTGCTGGGATCTTGAATTTCCCCTTGGGGATCAATAAAGTATCTATCTATCTATCTATCTAATAACAAATAATGGATTTCAGCAGCCTCTGTTCATAAATGGTTCACATAGTTCAGAGGAAAAAACTACTGTTGCAAAAAGAAGCATGTCCCCCACAACTTCTATAACAAAGAGCAAGATCATCTTGTTAAATAATCACTCAGTCGCTTAGTCACAGAAAACAGGAACAGCAAACATAGCCTCCGGTCCAGGCGAGAAGATATAGACTACAACTAATAAAAGCTTATCATCTGGACATAATCTTAATGAAGTTCACTTCACACCTATTGTGAATAGACATAGACAACAGCCTAGAGTGGTTAGCATGCTAAGCTTGGCACATCCTATGGTGTGCTGGAGTAAAATTAATAAATCGAGTGTGTTGTCACACGTTTACCCAATAAAGAATACATCAGTCCTTATGTAAGTGACCAATTTATACGCTTCAGTGACACTGTCAACAGAGAACGCTCAAAGCCCCATTGCACTTCTGACAGAAGTAATGACGCAAATTATTTGACACAAATTTAATGAATTTAAATAAACGTTACCTTTTATAAAGTTCTATAAAATATGGTATTATTTTGCTGTAAATAATTGTACATTTTATGGAAAAATCTCATTTTTCTGGGTGTGCCAGATCTTGTTGATTCTCAGTTGACCGCATTGTTTCAAACACGTCAAAGACACAATTCACACACACAAGAACACAGATTAGTTTTACTTTTTAGTCAGTGCCCTTTTTAAAAACTGCATTGAATCATTTTAATAGTATTGTTTTGAATGCTTTATCATAGTAATAAAAATTTGTAAACTGAGAGAAGCATTTTTAAAAAGACGAGTACTTCTGTCATTCTAGGTGATGAATGGGTTCTGTTAGGACCAATTAGAAATGGAGGCTGCTTTTTCTTTGGGTACAGGTTACTTCCAGTAGCCTGGGCCCGCCCATACTTCCTGTGACGCTACATTCAATTTCGCGAGCAAGTCAGTCTGGCCAGGCTGCTGTTTTAGAGGAATTATTTTCCCCAAATCTGTGGGCACCAATGAGAAACGAGCTTACGCATACGTCATCGGAATGAGTGGTCTGATAGGTTGTAGATTCGTCAAGTAGTATACAGAGGCATCTGATGAACGCAGGTTAAGCCCGCCTTCCAGAAGACGGTTAGTACTGTAGGATGGCCAGACTAAGCTCCCATGAGCTTTGTCGCGCAAGCCAGGCTATACTTCCAGTACTCTCTCCATATAAGGAAACCATTCACCATCACCAGGCAATTCCACACCATACACTCCACTTTAGGAAGAGGAGGGGTCTGGTCTGCAGTATTTAAAAAAAGATAAGGCCTTTATACATATTTTATATTTCATCACTTACAACTCAATAGACACTTTAAAAGGGCTTTGGTTTTGGACACTATAATACCACAAGCTAGTACCCATATTCTTCTTTTATCAGTTTAATACTACACGTCAGAATCCATATCTTCTATTAGCCCTGTTTAACACTAAAGACAATCAGTCATTCTGTTTCCTTTCTCACTGTTTAATACTAAAAGTCACAACCCTAGGTTCTTTCTTTATCTGTATGTGTTACTACCAGTCATAACAGATATCTTCCCTTGGCCCTGTTTATCATTGAGGGCCAGAGGCCATTCTCAATCGCTTATTGTGTTTCGGTCATTACTTCTTCCTACCAGCTCACAGCACTCTTGAGAGTATAATGGCATCAGCTGGCTGGTAATGTTGAGTGTCAGATTCTGCTTTCAGCATTGTATTAAAAAGTACATGGAAATGTCCACTAAGCCTAGCATAAAATAAGTAGGATTCATAGGCCTACAGCTAAATCCATTAGCTGGTCCTAAGGATCATAGCTACAGTAAAAATTCTAGAGTGAAGTGCAGCACTCTAGAATCTTTGGTAATCGATTTGCTGGTAATAAAATGTTGAGATCACAGTTTCATTTGATATAAACATTGCAATTTTATTGTACAATTTGATAGAAATCATGCCAGTGGTTAGGATGTTTGAATAATTACTACCTGTGGATGTGGGCAAACTCAGTTGTGGTTTCTGGATTGAGACAAACGAGGGGAAATGAATGCAGGCGGTGGACACCAGCTTGCAACGGTGTCTGACTGGGTTGTTTGTTTTGAAAAAGTCTCTTTCAAAGATGGCTTCCATTGGCTGCCTCACATAACTTAACGCTGCAGATGCTTTCCTTGACCCTAAACTTGGTTGTCCAGCTCCTGGTGCTTGCGAGGAAGACGTCGGGAGTTCAGATTGATTCGTAACACAGCTTCAGCTTATTGGTGTTACCGTGACAAGTCATTTGAGATCTGATCACCAATGAAAAAGAATGGCGTGGATCTACATGATCAATATCTTTCTCCAGAGCCTTGGACAGTCTGAAGTTTCCAGGTGAGGGGTCACAAGAGACACCAGCATCCTTCAGGATCTCTTGCTGATAACTCAGCACGTTGTGTGAGTACATAGTCTGTTTTTTTTTTTTTTTTGTTCCTTTAACAGCGTTATACCAAGCGCTCCTTCATCTGTTCGAAAGCCATTTCCCTCCCCTTTTGACATGACAAAAGTTCTCTGTTTGAGGACAAACACTTAACTGATCCATTCTCAGGTCAAGCGAGGCAGAGATGGCACTTAAACCAGATCCTCTTGCTACGTTGAGACAAAGTGTGTGTGTTTGTGTGTTTGTGTATACATTTGTGTGTGTGTCCGAGCCTGCTGCTAAGGGCTGACGTGGACTCATGCACCCCCCCTACAGGTCACAGTGTGCAGTGCAGCTTTCTGCATGCAGAAGCATGAGGGTACCTGAGAGAAGTCTGGAGTCCTTCATCATCCACCCACTCACTCACAACACAACGCAAACCAAACGCTGCAGAAACGTTTCAACAATGCCTTGACTGGGGCTGTGCGACGCATGGTAAAACTAATGACGGACGAGGCAGACGCGCCATTCTCCTCGTATCATTCTCTTCACAGAAGTCTTGAGTATCATGATTGTTGCTTTTTTTTTTTCCTTTTCGTCCTATTTTTTGTCATCAACTAATAAATTAAATGACAACATAGAAAAACAATACATTTCACAGACAACAGTAAAACTTAAAAGTAAAACAATGAATGGCACGGAAAGCCAGAAATAAACAATGGAAAACTAAATTAGCCGGTTTAGGATAACAAGGAACAAGGGAGGATATGATGACGTTCAGTTCAGGTCTTCTGAGGGTCAGTGTTTGTTTGAGAGCGTGTACATGTGTGTGTGTGTGTGTGTGTGTGTGTTTGGTGGCGGAGGAAAAGGGAATTCTTAGTAGTGTCTCCAACTACTGTCTGTTAGGTTGTCAAAAGTCAAAACCAGGCCCCACCCCCACCCCCACCCCCACAATGTAATTGGGTTTGCTTGTGTGTGTAAAGACTACAAAATATAACTTTTGTTAGTAAGTGCGGGCGGGAAAGAAAATGTGACTGAGTGTATGCGTGTGTGCAAGTGTGTGGGGACACATCACTGCAGAAACAGTCTCTTCATCTAACTATGCAGTGCTGTGTGTGTCTGTATGTGTGTGTCACTGTGACGGCGCCTCCCCGCTTATTTCGATGCCGTGCTGCTGTAACTGAGTCCGGAGCAAGGCGTTGTCACTCTTGAGTTCCTCGATCTACAATACCAATCAAACAAAAAGCTTCCTCATTAGACCACCAAGACCTTGTGAAGATGTATGTATAAGACAGTATGTGTTTACATGCACCTGATTATAAAAGTGTCAGAGTTTTCATTTTTTTACTTGTGTGACAGGACAGGCAGTACAAGAAAGTATAAAATGACAAGAGAAAGAGCTTATTCACCCTGTGAGGAGGGAATGAGTTAAAGGTGTGTGTCACGTGTGTGTGAGTGTGTGAGACATGCCTGTTGTCTGAGAAGCTCGTTGTCCAGCTGAACTCGTTCCACCTCTTTAAAGCTCTCCTGCAGCCGCTGGTTATTCTGCCTGAGCTCCCGGATGTAGTCACACGCCTTGGAGAGAATGCCCCCTTTGCTCTGAGACACACACACACACACACACACACACACACCAATAACAAAGTTATAGCGCACATGAGCGTGCACACAAACACAACAATAACAAAGTTATTGCACCCACCCCCACACACAGTAACAAAGTTATATCCCACACACACACACACACACACACACACACACACACTAACAAAGTTATAGCGCGCACACACACACACACACACAACAGTAACAAAGTTACTGTTAGCACGCACACAAATACACACAACAATGTGTTATTGTCCACACATTGTACACAGACACACACATTAGGAAATAGAAGTCAAATAGGTATCCATCTTGAATGTGATAACTTGGTTAGCACCAATGCTTTAAGGAACAGACCCTACACACACACACACACGCTCACACACACACACACACACACACACACACACACTTTAGGGAACAGGCCCCGGGACTGAGATGGCCTGGCAAAGAGTGACCTCCTATTTCCACGAACAAAACGAGAGAGAGAGACGGAGAACTCACCGCTCCAGTTTTGGTGCTGTCCATGTTGCAGTCTGGGATGATTTTTGACAGGGTCACAATCCAGTTGTTGATCTTATCTCTTCTGCGTCTCTCCACTGTAAGGCAAATTTTATCGTTTCATATTTTATAACTAACACTAGGTTTGTCTATATGTGTACATGGGCTCGTCTGAGAGTAATAGAAATAGCATCTCTAAGATCCCAAAATAAGCAATAGCCAATGATCAACTAGCATAAATTCAACTCTTTCAACCACAGTGGTTTGCCTAGTACACAACCTTTAGCAAAATGTCAGTTGACACAATAATCTGCTAGTTGTTTTGCATTGTAGTTCCCTCTGACATGTATATTGAGAGTTAAATTCAAGGGGCAGACATTTTTTTCCTGTTAGAGCTCATGGACAATGAGTTTTTGCTAAGAGTCATGGGAAATGTAGTTTTTCTCACCCTCATTGTGTTGCGCTCTCCTCCTTTCATCTCGAGGTGCCCGAGCTCCCTCCATCTTCCTAAAGACCATAAAGGGAAAACAACATTTTTTCCCCCCTCTCAAATAGAACCTCAAAACAGACACAAAAACTCTCTCTTTCTCTCTTTCTCTCACACACACACACACACACACAAACATATGTCTCTAAAACAGTCAAGGCAAATATATTAGTTAGGGGCCATAGGCACGGTGTGTTCCATCTAAATAGTGCTTAAAAACTTGCTTGTAGAAGTGACAACCAGGGTTCTATTCTCGTGTGTATGTGTACCACAAACACACAAAAAACACCATTTTCAACCGTGGCGCGCAAGGTTGTAAACCTTTGCAAAACCCCACGGGCGGACTGGCATCTGACGAGTTCACCTCCGACTTAAAAACACAGGCACAGATCTACACACACAGCTGTGAGCTCCTACGGGCACACACACACACAGACCTCGGCGCCCCTGCAACATCTCCCGCACACACCATCAATCAACGTGCCCCCGGGACACACTCCACCGCACACACACAGCTGCCCTTTCACAACCCCCTGAGGGTCATAGCAGTGGGGGCAGGAAAGAGAGCTGGTCTGGATTTGAGTGGGTGTGTGGGTGGAAGGGGGTGGCAGGCGAGTGTGGGGAGGGTAACTGGGGGGGTCGGATGGGTGGGGGGTGGCGGTGGCGGGCGTGGGGGGTGGGGTGTGTAGAAGTGGATCCTCACCATGTGGCATTGCTGTGCTGCAGCATCTTGTTTTCCCCGAAGTCTCTGTTGAGGGCAGGGGAAGGGGCACAGTGGTTTGGCAGGACTTTGTTTTAGGCACTCAAATCACACACACAACATTTTTTTTTCTCCCCCCCCCCCCCCCCTTCCCCCCAAACAGGCAGAACCACCTGAGCCTAGTCAACAGGGGTCACTCGCCACTCCGTCTGAACCAAAATGGCGGCCGAATGGACCAAACACTGGGATGGAGTAAGGGTTGTGTGCACTAAATTAATGTACCTAAGCAGACATGGCCAGCTCCTGTCTTGTATGAGCAATATATAGGGCTTCACAGGAAATGACACAAAGATAAAAGTAGGGTGTCAAGACAAAAGTCTCTACTGGATTGCATATAAACTATTGGTCTGATTAATCTTTCCAGTTCCTGTGCCTGAACAGATAGAGGGTGTTTGCAGAAGTTTGATGTTTTGCTAAATGAACAATGGCTAACTGTGTGGGTGCAACGACTGTTAGGAATTAACTTGCATGTATGTCTTCCTGTGTGTGTGTTTGTGCATGTGAATGTGTATGTGTGTGTGGGCTGTAAAGGCCTTCTCACATGGTGTGGAGTCTGCAGATAATTGCAAGATTGTACTCACGTTGTGTAGGTGTGTGTGCGGGGTGCAATGGTTCGAGGCGTGCCGGTTTGCAACACATCCTGGGGACTCATCATCACATAAAACTGACCTGTGGCAAAGAGAGAAAGAAACAGAAACAAACAAAGGGGTGACTAAGGGAAAAGGGAGTGTGAGGAGTGGATCCCTTTCACTCTTGTTTATTTGAAAAAGTTTAATACACTTTCTTTCAATTGTGACCATATTATATCCAGCTCATGCCCTCATGCACCAATCCTGTGACACACTTCTAGAGGAGAAAAAGCGCCCAGTGAAGGTAAATGGTTACGCAACATACGTTATCAGGCACGGAAAATGGGCAGATATGGAGCTCCAATGCTCCAACGCTTAGCAGAGTCTGTTTTTTTTTTTCTGGTCCTTCTGGTCCTGAGGCGTCTTCTACATAACTATTCACTGACTTGCATGGTACTCTAAATAGCGAGCCCTACCAACAATACCAGCTTGGATGCTCTACAGACAGACAACACAGTGCTTTTTTGACAATGTGTAACATTCCGTTGAAATTTCTTAGCTATTCTTGGCTATATTAAAAACCCAAAACCACATCACATAACACATTTAAGGTGGATAGGGTACTTGTAATGAGGAAAAAAAGGATGGGGGAGAGAGAGAACGAGGGAAAGAGAGAGAGAAGACAATGAAAGACAGAGAGAAAGAAAGACAAAGAGAGAGAGAGAGAGAGAGAGAGAGAGAGAGAGAGAGAAAAGAAAAGAGAAAACAGAGAGAGAGAGAAAGAGTGTGTGAGTGAGTGTGTGTGAGAGAGAGAGAGAACTAGGGAAAGAGAGAGAGAATAAAAGGAAAGAGAGAGAGAAAGAAAGACAGAGAGAGGGAAAAGAGAGAGAGAGTGAGAGAAAGAGAAAGTGAGTGAGTGAGAGAGAAAGAGAGAGAGAGAGAACTTGCCTCCTGCCTGTGTGGGATCTGCGGTGGCCTGGACAGACACAGCTGTGGCCGTGCCATCACTCACAGTGGCTGCTGGGAAATAAGCAAAGCGGGTCTCCCCACCCACGGCCTCTCCGGCGGGACTGCCGCCATTACTGAAGGGGTTCTGGATAACCGCCTGCACACACAGGGAAAACAAGAGTCAGAGAGGAGGACCGAGCAAAGGGCAAGCAGAGAGAAAAGGAACAGAAAGATAAAGAGTGAGCGCGCACACACACACACACACACACACACACACACGTGGATGCATGCAGAAACACAGGCACAGGCGCACACACACACACACACACACACACACACACACACACACACACGAGTGGATGCATGGAGAAACACAGGAACAGGTGCACACACACACACACAAACCTGAGCCACTGCTTGTTGAGCTCCAGCAAAGGCCGCCGTGGAAACCACACTAACAGCTGTTCCGCCATCGCCAACAGCTTCCAGCTGGTCCTCTGTCACTTGGACCACCCGGTATGTCACCTGTCACAAGGAGGAGAGAGAGAGAGACAGCGAAAGAGAGAGAAACGGAGAACAGGACAGAGACACGGACAGAGACAGAGAAGGAATGAAGGAAATAACCTTAGAACAACCCTGCTGGATTATGTATTCTATAAAAAGTATACATAATCCACTCACACACACAAAGAATGTAAATTGACTAGTTTAACATGCTAAAACAAATTCTTGTTTTCATGAGTTGGAAAACTGCACGTAAATCAATCTCTAGTCCTAGGGGGAATATCTAGAGTGCCACTGCTGTCGTCTGTCAATCTTGGTAGGTATACTGTTACAACCAATAACAATGCAAGCAATGACACCTTCTAGAAACTCCTCTGGACTAAAAGTTACTTTTAAAAATCTTACAACTCATGACACACATGAAACTAGACCATAAGAGATTATCCCTACCTGGCCGCCATTGCTTTCTGTGCGGAACTGGTACTGGACATTGTGGTCGGCAAATGCTGCCTGTTGGACACTCGCTATGGTAACAGCAGCCTGTTCTTCTGCTCCAACTGCCTCACCTGCCAATACAAACCCAGCAGTGTTTGAGCATGAGTAAGTTTCATACTAAGTCAAACTCAGATTAATTTCTTGACAACGATCCCAAAATATGGGTAAATGTGCAGCATGTTCCATAAAACTTATACTAGGACAAATATATCATTTATGCAAACACATAGACAAAAAGAAATAGAAAATCCACTGAGATTATACCCAATATTTAAGCATTTAAAATGATGGTCCTAACATACTTTTATTACCACAGATAAACAAATAGACTTTTTAAACAGGTCTTCTCACAATGGGTAAACAAATGTATTCTCCAGTTTTGAACTTACCCTCCTGCAGTTGAACCACCTCCTCGGTTTCCTGTTTGTCGTGACTGCTGAAGTAGAGAAACAGATGTGGTCACTTTACAACTGAATGGTTGAACATGCCCAACTTGGCAACCGGCCACAAACACACTACCTTTAGTAATGCCACAATCGCCAGAACACCACAACTCACGTAGAAGCAGCAAACACTAACGTCACTTAGTTCAGTTAAGCAAGACGTATCACCTCGTTTAGTTACAGGTTTACGTTATCAAAACAATCTGGGTAACAGTTGTATCAATACTAAATGTGCACTTGATGTCGGGATGCCGCTATGTGTTCATCATTTCGACACAAGAAACTGGGACAGTAATGAGCTAACGTTAGCTATCCTACTGACGTTCAACCCGTTCTAGGATTATTCAGTTAATTGCCGTGGAAACTGTATGCACGTTTAATTTTTAGCGTTAATCTCATGTTGACTCAACACAACTACTAAGTGATGTGTTTATTACATTGGGTTAAAAGGGACTGCAGAAACCGAAGCGACCTTTATTGAATGTAGCATGCATTCCTTATGCTAACATTAAATGAAAGTTGGCGATTAAAATATGCATTCAGTTATGACTAGCGTGATGATGAGGGCAGGCTATTCAAACAACCCGCGCATATTCAAGCAGGCAATTACTTTTTTTGCCTTACTCTACTGGGTTAAAAACAATTTCAAACTATACATGATTTAACTGCAAACGGTGCCCAAAGATGGAGGTGACTGGGCCTCGGAAGCCATTAATGCGAGCGATGGGCAAGGGACGCGCTCTCACCTCGTTGGGGTGTCCAGGCTCTGTTCGAGCATATCCATGAAGGTAACGATATAAAAAGTGATATTCAGCGACACTGAAATACGGAGATGGAAGTCCTGATCACGGGGACAAACACACGGGTCATGTGAGAAAGACAGTCCAGGACACGTGAGGTACAGGCTGGGCAAGAACCTAAAATGGAGACCGTAGAGATGGAGGTTGCTTGCGCGCTCTTGCGGCTATAGTCGTTTTTGTCCTCTTGTGACCTAGTTTTAAAAGGCAGCGACCGTATCTGAATGTCTAGCGAACTGTATTGCTGAACGAAACATCTAGATTCCTATTCAGATTTCTATTAAACATATATTTCTTAATGTTAGTATTTCTATTTCCTCTAGCTACTTCATTCCTTTCTTCTCTTGGGGATCGTTATCCTTGGGCTCTTTCACGGCAAAGCTGTTGACGTATCCATCCGCAAGACTGCAGCCCTATTCGGTTGCGGGTAATAAAATATGGAGTGGAATAGGTAGGCAATTAACTAGATATTCGCCGATGACAAACTTATTATAACCTTAACGATTCCATTTGATAATAATGGTAATGCTAATTATAATACACGTATGTCACGCTTTAAGCTTTATTATTTGGACATACACTCCTAGACAAATAAAGGGTATTTTTTTCTGGGCTACGTAGGCAATATTTAGTTACCCTAAAATGATAGTGTTTCAACAAGAAAACTCCATTTAGCCATTAGAAAGTCATGAAATTGCCTTGTAAGTTACCCATTGCAGTGCTTACTTACATCGACAGTTACCTATTGAGGGATAACGTGAGTGGATTTGGTGCTATCTGCCATAAACTAGGCCTAAATAGTTTCGTACCCTATAGCCTACATCAATGTTGCTGTTCTTAACTCGCCATATGCAATAAAAGCTTATTTTTTAATCATAGACATGGCCAATAGGTCGACACCTCAATTTTTCCTCGACATGTGACTGTTGACAACCTCATTAACAAATACCACGCTGCATACGATAGAGATGACTCAGGTGACCATAGTGATCCAATCCGGGTTTTCTGACAAACCACATGACACGGATGTGGATTTCTTCGGAAAAGAGGAACTATGGAGAAGAACGAGTTCTTGCGACATGTTAAGTCTACATTATTGACCCAAGAGTTCCAAAATTTCTTTGTATCGATGCGAGGTGTTTTATTTTAAATATGCAAATCACACTGCGTTTTGTGGTTCCAATTGAAACCCGTTTGGTCTTACTAAAGCATTAGCCTGGCGGTGTTGTTTACGCATGTTAACGCATGGTAGGCTACATGATGAAATGTCTCCTAATCTGTCTCCCTTTCGTATCACAAACATGAGTAGCCTAGTCTACATATAAACAGCACCATTTAATTGGGGGAAAATTATAACGGACAAATGACTCTTGACGCTGCTGGATGATTGATAGGCTTTCTGCCACTGTAGCCTATATGACAGTATATTTTAGGAATAGGATGCCTAATTTTAGTGGCCTAATTCAAGACAATAAGTGGGTCTAGTCATACATTTAATCTAGGCCAAATAAAACGTTACATAGGCTAATTTCGCTATAGGCCTAATTTGTTAAATTGAGAATGGATTTATCACACGTAGGCCTACATGTTTTTCCCCAGACTGGGAACCCAGTTCTGTAGATTTTGGACTGGTAAACCGAAAAATAAGGATCATCATGGCAGTTGCATTTTTTTGCCTTGCAGAATAAAACATCACAGTTTGCTTCACACTGCACTGCACTAACAACACGCACAATTTACCTTTTGCAGGTAAACATACTAAACTAGGCTGAGCATTCACCTCTTATGCTGTACACAACTTTCTATCCTGTGTTTCTTTTCCACAACAATCAGTGCTTTGTTCAAGTCTTTCTACATCCTATCTCACCTATCCATTTGTCTTTAAATACTTTATGTATTTTATTAATAATGTGTGCTCTCGATGTCGCTTGAGCAGAAATATAGCCTGGGTGTACCATATGTAGCCTGTCCTAAATGTCTTTATTTATTGTATTTTAAAAGCAGCACCATTTGGATCCATCGTGGAACTTTGTCTCCTCTCACTTTCTACTGAGTATGACTGAAATGAGAATTAAAAAACACTTGATTTGTTATGGCCTGTGTGTATTTTTACCTTACTTTACTTGAAGCCTTTGATAAACAAAAGGGACCTTTTGCCTTAAAAAAAAAAAGAAACATTCACCTAGTATCTGATATTTGATGTAGGCTCATTTCCCCATCACATAGGCTACTGTAACCTTTAGAAGACAGTAATGAGAAAATGTTGGAAATACAAACTAAAATTGCAACTGTAAACTGTTCAAATAAAATGTTGTGTGGCCAATGGTTGGCTACAGGCTATACGTGTCACTTATCACATACAAAATGTAATCTTGGTGATTCTTCAGGGGGACAAATTAAGGTTTAATGCAAAACCAAATAACAGCCATCTAGTGTTAGTATTAGGACATTGCATCGTTAGACATGATATCAGCCATGGTATGTCAGTTACAATAGTTTTCAGTAGAGAATTTTACCCCACAAACAAACACCTACAAACATGTCCACACTTTCAATGATTCACCTTCATCAGAACAAACGTTAAAACTTGTCTTTTTCTTTTTCATAAATAAATGAGCTGTTTCCTGGTGTCTTCCTGGGCATGGCCCCTGCAGAGTGTGATGTCACTCATCGGTGTGTGTGATCACTAATCATGAGCACATGCATAGCTCGCCTGTGTGTGTGTGTGTATGTGTGTGTGGGGAGGTCGGTGACACTGAGGCCCTAGTGAAAGAAACTGTGTGCTTCAGCACGTTGCTTTGTACCACAGCAGTACTGCATGCCTCTGCACATCTACATGCTGTGCACCACTCTAACAACACACACACACACACACACACACACACAAAAGTGTGAGAGTGACACCCCGCACCCTACCTGTCCCCCTCCATAACCCTTCACTGAAAGCCCAGGGGGGTCACGTGCAAAGGGACCCCTCCAACACCCCCTCTACCATCACCACGACTATATGCTCTTTGGTTAGTTCAAGTGCATTGGTTAGGTTAAAAAAAGGGGGTGGGGGCGAGAGGAGGTGTATGTTTTTTTTTTTTTTTTTTTTTTTTTTTTTAAAGGATTTTGCCTCCATCAACAGAAAAAAAAACGAGGGGATAACTTTTTGGAATTCTGCCCACAGCAGGTTCTCTTTGAGTTCTCTCTCTCCTCTGGCTCACATCGTTTCTCTCTCTCTCCCTCCCTCCCTCTCTCTCTCTCTCTTCCCTCGCTCCCTTTCTTCCCCCGAAAGGTGAACAGTAAAGAGGGTTAATTTTCCCAGAGGTTGCAAGGTAAGACACATAAAAGATACAGCAGTGTGTTAATTTGTTTGTTTGTAAATTAATGGCCGTTTGAAAGTCATCATGGACCCTGGGAATGCTATAACGTGTGAGAGTGTCAAATTATTTATTATCCTCATTATTTGCATTGAATGTTCAAATCAGACTTGGATGTGGAAAAATTCAGTTGAACGGGTTCATTTTATACACTCTGCCATTTATATCGACCTATATTTTTTCCATCATATTTTGTTTTTCCAAGTTTGAAAATCTAGTTTGCTGTTCCCTAATTTAAAGTCCAATCACTGAAGAAAGGGCTAAGCAAGGGCATGTAGGAAGGATGGTCATTTGCATGGTCATTATTTTAGGGCATTGCTATGCAGTTTGGAATGCTGAAGGATCAAGAAAATAGGGAACATTAGATGCACCTCATTTACGATGCTCTCCCGTTGGGAATTTGAGGAATCAAACAGATATGTTTTATGTTTGTTTGTTTGTTTTTTTTTGCCTCTGTTTGCCTTTGTTTTGTAGTTTGACAGAGACGCAAAAATGAGTCACATAGTATTTTGCCATGGTTGGTTTCATTGTAGCTTGTATGGCGTAGGGTTGTTGTATGCCGTTGTTTAATGCAATGGCTCAGTGGGAGAGAAGCTATATAAAAAGATGTTCATGGTTTTGGTGTTTCTGTATTTTAACCATTTTGATGTCTGTCCTATATGAAAAAGTTGTTATATATGCATTAATATTAGATAATAGATTATATTGTATATACACTGATATATCTAAGACCATCAAATATTTCTAAAAATATCCATTATCACAATATTTTAAATTATGCATTTCAAATTATAATACAATATACATTTCAGAATCATATATTTGTATATTTGGTAATTTCATGAACATTTGCAGGAGAAATCCAGTTCAGCAATTGTCTCAGGGTTACCAAAAAAAATTCAATAAAATAAAAAGATTCTGAAAATAGTTTTGAAATGTAGCCTTTGAAAAAGAGCTCTTTAGTATTAACTTATATTTTTGTTGTATTGGGGGAGTGATATAAGCAGTCGGGGCGGTTTGGCTCCTGGACGCTGCATTGCAAATCCATGCCTCTTTGTACTGTTTAAAGGCCTCTGCTACGTATGGGTCAACTTTTGACCCAGGCCTTTAGTTTGATCCAGGGGGGACCCAATAATCAGATTCAACCAATATACCCCCCCCCCCCAATATAATCACATCATTCCAGATATTATGAATTATCAGACAGATCTTGACCCCCCCAATCTTCAGCACAAAGTTATGCACTTGCTTTGAGCCTTTAGTTGAGGGCCTTGCTGACATGTTTCTGTATGGTGCGGTGTGTCCAAGGATGTACAGTTTTATGGGCGGTGGCCTTTTCTGTGCCATTGTGGGGAACATCATGCTGGTGGTCTCCACGGCAACGGACTACTGGATGCAGTACCATTTGTCAGGAAGTTCGGCGCACCAGGGCCTATGGAGGTATTGCATGGGCCATAAGTGCTACCTCCAGACGGACAGCATAGGTGAGTAACACACACACACACACACACACACACACATACACACACACACACTGTCCACATACATCATATTAGATGAGTACTCTACAGTTTAATTGATCTAAATACTAAGCTTTAGCCACACAAACGTTTTTGTTCATGGTTATGGTATTCTGTATGTGACCCTCTGAATGGTAACCCATGGCAACCCTAACACCACAGTATATTCCTGTTCTCAGCCTACTGGAATGCCACCCGGGCGTTCATGATCTTGTCTGGGATTGCCTGCTTCGCTGGCATTCTCGCCGGCATCTTCTCGTTCGCCCATTTCTCTGCTTTTGAGAGGTTCAACCGCTCCTTCGCCGCAGGGGTCATGTTCTTTGTATCGAGTAAGTCTCTCTGTCTGAATCACAGTACACCCTCTATGCCCTAAGTCTTGACCTATAGTGGGTGTAGGTCAAGTCTTTAAGGGATCAGGACTTGAGCCTCAGAAGGGGCATTGAGATTCAGCCTGTATATATCTTTTTCTTAGTCAGTCAGACCGTTCAAACACACACAAACACACACACACACACACACACACACACACAGACAGACACACACACACACACACACACACACACACACATGAAATAGGTCAGCCAAGTAGGTCTGCAGTGTGTAAGTGGTCAACAGTGAATTAAGACTTTTTTTGGGGTCCATGGCACGTTAATGAAGGCATGTAACAATGGTCTTCTTTTGATGCAGCCTTTTTCGTATTCCTGGCCATGGCAATCTACACTGGCATCACAGTGAACTTCCTGGGCAAGCGCTTCGGAGACTGGCGCTTCTCATGGTCGTACATAATGGGCTGGGTGGCCATGCTTATGACTTTCTTTGCAGGTAAGATGACAGTTAACAGTTAGAGGAAAGCTCTTATTTACTTAATGATAAATCACAATATTGTGATTAAAGACTAATAAGAACAGCATTCAAGTTGATACTTCTGTAATGATGTAATGATGCAATGTTTATGTATATCCAGTTTAGTACAACAAAAGATGACATCTAATGCAGTAAAGCAAAGACATTCGTTCTTAACCTAAAATTGGACTGAGTATAAATTTTAAATGCAACTTTGAACCTACTCTGGTCCCTCGGATCAATTCAAATAATCAAATTTATGATTATATTATAAAAATTTTTAACAAGTCAATTTATTATAAATGCTACTCGATACTCAAAACAATAATATCAAACTGCCCTACATTTTAATGGGTGTTAAGAGTTTGTAGGTTTTGAGTCTCTGTGGACCGATTTCAACCATGGTCAGTGTACTTCATGGACATTTACGCTAATTTGCTGTATTTCATTATGTTCTTATTTTACACAAGCTCTAAATGACATGACTAGAAATAACACATTTGTAAATTGTGTGTGTGTGTGTGTGTGTGTGTGTGTGTGTGTGTGTCCACTGTAGGAATTTTCTACATGTGTGCACATAGAATGCACGAGTGTCGCAGAATGGCAAGTCCTCGCTGAAAAAGGAAGAGTGTGAAAGGAGAACGTTTTTAAGGAACAGACCAAAGAGAAAAGTTTTACATCCAGGAGCCAATGATTTTCCAGCGGTACATATAAACTTCTACCCTATGATTCACAGCAGATGAATCAAGAGTTTTTTCTACATAACACATTTCATTCTGATTTTGATCCATAAAGGATCCATAAATACAGAGTCAATCAGCCTGTATCCTTGTTCTTTAACCAACTAGCAGAATTGACGATTTGAAACACGACTATGGGTTGATTTACTCTGGATACTTCATTTATTTACAGTATGTTATTTTTCAATAAAGTTTCTCACCATAACCACCTGGCCACCTGAATTTGCTGACACAAGCAGCCACAGTGACAATGTGGTGTAAGCAATTGTCTTAAAAAAAAGTGTGTGCTCCACACTTACTCTCTCTCAGTTTGTGTGTCAGCGTGTGTTTTCTTTTTCTCCAGATGACCTTTTGCAACATCTCTTGCACCAACACAATGATACTAAAAACAACAGCCGACACGAACACTTCCTGTTTCTAATTCCTTTCTTTCTACCTTTTTCACTTCTGCTACAAACACACGCACACACACACATACACAGACATATATATATGACAGGACATTAAAGTGACCATATTTACATATGAGCACACACAGAAGAGCAGGTTGCTCATCTATAGCATTTGTGTATAGAGACTTAAAGGGGCAGCTAAAGATGTTGTGCGTCATAAACACATTTATAAAATTAAAAAGAAATAATTTATCTTGCTTACTCTTCATTCCCCTAAAAACAGGAAAATAATTCCAGTCTTTTTCGAAACCCAAGCTCCAAAAACTGACAACAAACATAAACATACACCCGCCACATCACTGACTCCTTTAAGTGAATAGAATGAAGTTAATTGTAAAAAGAAGAGTGACACAGAAAGAGGATATAAGAGAGGATGCAGGGGGAAGTGATCAATAGCTTTGTGAGCAAGACAGAGAAAAGGTTTGAGAGACGAAAGAGTGAGGGAGAGAAAGAAAGAAAGAGAAACAAAGGATGAAAGAAACATTTTGCAGACTTATCTGCTCATGTAGGCCTACCCATCTGAGAGAGAATCTAATGAGTAATTTATTCAATTTTGCACATCTTAAGAATAAAAAGCCAATTCAGAGCAAGTTTGATCCAACACAGAAAAGAGATTTCCAAAGCCATGAAAGGCAAATATACAAATGACACAGACTTTATTGAAACAGATTTTATTGGCTATGTCTTAAGCCAAATAAACAGGCTCTTGTGATTTTTGTTGATTCATAAAGTAACTGGATTTGTCTCTAGCGAAAACTGCAGAAAAGGTGTATTTAGAATTAGCTATTGGTGCGTCAGGATTTACACATGCAAGTAATATATAGCATACTTTAAAAATATGTTTAAAAAACTCCAGGTCTTAATGGCATATATGTGAATACATTATTATAACACATATGACACACAAATAACACAAACATCGACAAAAACACATAAAGATTCCAATCAGTTTGCATACACCCCAACTATGAATTATTCAAGATGTATTTATGCTTTATGTTTAGACATAGCATACAAAAGTGCAACAACACATAATTTTGATTTAAGCAGAAAGCAGTTGGTGGGAAAGGGAACCAGAAAATGTGAGCCACGTTGACTGAATGGCAAACTTAATTAATATTGACTTAAAAAACTAATACTGACTGAATGGGGCATTGTGGAATTAAACTGAAAATAAGTTATCGTGGCCCAATCAATTAGTGTTACTTGTCTGTTCACTATTTGGTATATAGGTCTGAATTTTTTTCCACAACAACAACAAAACTATGGATCATTCTATTTTAATTTGGGTGCACACACAGAGACACATAACACATCACTTTGTGATAAATCGCATTGATATCAACACCACATGAATACATGTGTGTAGCTTATAAAAATTTCTGTTCAACTGACAATAGCATTCATGGCTATAGATGACTATTGCAGGTCTATGTCTATTGATTCAGAGTTAAGTTTAAAAGAAAACTCTCACTTTTATGTTTAAATAAAGCTTCCCATATATATTTTTAGAAGCCAGTAACTCATAAGATTTGATGAAGGTTAGGCTATAAAGTGTACATTATAATGCCTATAATATCTATCCCTTTTTTTGATCAGTCTTTAAAAGAGATTACATTTCACTATTTCAAATAATATTCCTCTGTTGTGAAAAAGAAAAAGAAAGAGTAGCTGTTTTTAGCAAGGCAAAAGATTGTTAAGGGCCCATCTTGTCATCAGATTATTAAGGGGTTGGATCAAGTTTAAAGTTGAAAAGTTGGTAAGTAGTTACATCAGAGAAAAGCTATTTTGACAAACCGCGGACAAACATTGTGGAACTGCCTGACTTTGGTCCCATTTTGACAAGCCGCGGACAAACATTGCGGAACTGCCTAACTTTGGTCCATTAAAATCACCAAGACTGAGACATCTTCTTATTCTGTTCTTCACACTTCCCTTTATCTTTGATGCTCTGTCTTCTGTTTTTAGACCATCTGTGGCAAACTTATTCAGAGGCACAGATGACTCTTTAATAAAACAGTTTGAGTTCATATTCCGAAATGACCTTGGGGGGATTTGAACAACACCTGCAGAAGGAAAAAAAATGTTATTTTGGTTATTTTGACGAGGAGTTGCGCCTTCATAGCTCCTTCATAGCTGCAACGTCCAATCAGACATCAGCTACTGCATCAGGTGACAGCTTGCCCTTCGCCTGAGTCTTGGGGTTGGAGCCTGAACTGTCGTCCACCGTGTGCTCTTGCGTCTGTGACGTCGCTCCGTCTTCGCCCAGCGCACGTCTATACACGCCGGACAGTGTCTGATGGAAACGGTGGTGTACGTTAAAGCCCATGCAGAAGTACAACACTGGGTTGACACAGCTGTTGAAGTAGGCCACGCCCTTGGCCAAGGTCAAGGCGACCTTGACCTCCTGGCTCTTGCTGTCTGTCATCTTGACCAGCAGGAGGCAGTGGTAAGGCCCCCAGCAGATGAAGAAGGCACACACCAGGCCCGCCAGGATCCTCAAGGGACGAGACTTGCGGTTGAGGCGTGTGCGTCGGATCCCCACGCCTGCCATCACGTAGCAGATCAGGATGACCAGGAAAGGGAGGAGGAAACCACACAGAAAGCGGATGCTGTAGAGAGCCATCTTGGCAGTGTCCTCGCCCTGTTTCTCCTTTACCTGTTGAGAGTGTAGACAATGTTAGAGAGACTGGACAGGCAAGAGCAAAGGTTATTAAAGACCATCAGTGTCTACATTGTGCTGCAACATGTTGAGGCTTACAAGTAACCCTATGAGATTCTGCAGGATTTGAGCCCAATTTCATTTGTCTCAATTTTTGGTCTCAGATCTCCCCTTCATCAACTTCCTGTCTGCTCCTGAATACATTGTGAAAAACCCAGTCTCGATGGACAATACGGTCCTGTTATCGTCAAACACTAAGGGCACAGGCATGTGCACTAAAACATAACAAACCACGACCAACCAATTGGTTGGCCGTGGTTTATTATGTTTTTGTGTGTTTGTGTTTGTTTGAGTGTTTGTTTTTGGTTGCTTGATTCACTATCCTGAGTGTTACAATAAAGTATTTGTTTAACTGCCATCACTATTATTTCAATTACTATTAAATTACACTACTACTAAATTACTAAACTGAATTTAGGATTCAGACCTCCAAGGAACACTTGCTGAGGTTGTTCTTGCCCTGGTAGACCTGCCGGTAGACGAAGTATGGCGCACTTAGTCCTGAGGCGATGATCCAGACCACCACACTGACGCACCGTGCTGCACAGAGGGTGCGGTGCTGCTTGGTGAAGACGGGCCGCCACACGCACAGCGCCCGGTCCAAACTGATCACCGCCAGCAGGAACACACTGCAGAACATGTTGGCGTACTTGAAGAAGCCGTTGAACTTGCAGAGGAAGACGCCGAAGGGCCAGTAGTCAAAGAAAAGCTTCTTGGCCAGAGAGATGGCGCGGGTCAGGCAGAAGATGAGGTCGGCTACAGCAAGGTTCACTAGCCACACGTTGGTGACCTTGGGCTTCAAGCGCACGCCTGCCACCCAAATGACTACAGAGTTGCCAAAGATCCCCAGGACGACCGTGATGGTGTAGAGCACAATGTTGATATTGTCAGTGATGGCATCGATGTCCACTACTGTCTTCTCTCCTTTAGAGGAGACCTGAACATGAGATGGAGGCTGCAGGAGTGAGATGTTGAAGGCCATTCTGGAGACGAGAGAAATTAGGGGGGTGGGGTAGGAAGGGGGGTGCAGATGAGTTAAGGGTACTATACAGGTAATTCATGCTTTGCACTGTACAAAGACAGAAATAATACAAATGTCCAAAATACAAAAACAGGGTTTTTTCCCCCCAAAGTACAAAATACAGGGTTATTTCTTTCGTCTGGTCTGCAGTTACATGACTGTTCTGTACTGACTGCAGCAAAAGTTATTCCAAACTGCTCCACTCCAATCTACAATCTTTGGTACTACAACAGTAACATGCACCTGAACAAGCAACAAAAATTTGAGTGTTGCAGTTTGGTTTTCATAGTGGTGTGCAACTGGCACAAATATACACCTGAGTTTTAAACCAGGATATAACTTTAATATCTTTAATAGCAAATATTTAACAGCAAATATCTTTTGATGCTATGCTCAGACTATCCACACATTTAGCCAACAAACCGAGCTTGACATGACCTTGCGAACCAGGTCAGACACAGTCTATAAGCTTTGATGCGTGACTGAAGAGTCGTAGCCAATTCTTCTTGGCTAATCTGAAAAGAATGCAAAGAAACATGCGGACTTTCATCATCCACACAGTTTCCTCCTTTGACAAAAGCCAGGGTGCAGACAGTATCTGAATCACCGTCTGCCCCTTGTCTGGAAAATGTCTGCCCCAAATCTGTTTTAGCACTGGTACTTGTTCCCCATGCTTAATTTTGATCCATCATAAATAACCGAGATTTGTAGTACACTTAAAAATAACCAAGCTAAACATATGTAGAACAACCAAATGAAGTGAAACAGTCAAATTAGCATGGTGTAATTGTGGTGAGGCTACTGGCAAAAATCCTGTTTCACATTAAAAGGGAACTGGTGTAGATGACCTTGGCTTTTAACCCTAGTTCTTTCACTTCTTTCATTTCAGCATTTCAACTTCTTTCATTTCACACAGCATCTATTTCATGTGGCACCAGTCTGTACCCTAACCACCCCAATGACCCTATGTTATCATTATACATGACTATTTATTGACATTTATTGTCCATTTTTACATATGCACATATTTATTGCTGGTCAATAGACCTTTAACCTTGCACTGTTGCACTACTGGACTCATTTCCACTGCTACCTTGACACACACCCCATACTGTACCACAGTACATTCATGCACATCTCTACCCATAGTATTTGTATTCTATTGTTATTTTTAGTAATGTGGATCTAGTCATGTTGTTTTGTTGATCTGCTTCTTATCATCCTGCACACTGTAGTATATGTTGTGTGTGATTTTGTAAGCTGCTGGGACCTTGAATTTCCCCTTGGGGATGTATGTATGTACCTATCTATCTATCTATTGTCCTGATTCCATCATGTGTTCAGTACTTCTTGTACTGTTTGTACAAATGGATGCCCTTGTTGCTTCTCTAGAGGGTAAAACACCAACCAAAGTCAAATTATTTGTGCGTATGTAAGTACACTTAGCCAGTAAAACCTGATTTTAACAGATGGGCTTGTTTTTGAACATCCTTTATATGCCGTTGAAAAGAATTATTTTATATAATGTTTGTAGTATCCAACTTTTGAGGTGTGCGCTCTCTGTCTGCGTGTGTGGGTGCAGGCCCGGCCTCTTCCTGGCTAGGTGTTAATCGCATCTAATCCTCTGATATCAGCACTCTGCTATCAGCTATAAGAATAATCAATCAGTCGCAGGAAGTGTTTCAGCTGATGCATACATCAGATAGATAAAATTAATTTTCGGCGTGTGACATCAGAAGTATGACGTGTGCGCGTGTGAAGACAGTCAAAAGCGTGTCTCACGCTCAATGCGTGTGAGTTGGCAGCCCTGCATAATGATGGTGCGAGGTTGTCTTGCTCTCCCTCCTGGACCTTCTCCTCTCCCTTGTAGGCCACCTCCTCTTCCTCATTGGCCTGCTCCTCTTCCTCATCTGATTTGAACTCCTCTTCCTCATTGGCCTGCCCCTCTTCTTCCATGACCAGCTTTTCTCCCTCCTCTGACTCGAATTCCTCTTCCCCTCCCTGACTCTGCCTTCATCCATTGTGTTTGTTTGGAATCTTCAGCAAACTGAACTTACTTCTGTGCACTCTAAACTTGCTTTTACATGTGGTCACAGCATTAGTAACAAGTGTCTTCAATTTTGAGTCGTTGTGTGTAATGAATTACGTCAGGTGTGTTCATTGTGTTCAAATATTGCTGACTGTGGCAAGCATTTTGCATCACGAGCTTTCATTTGAGAATATGAGCAGAGTTCTTTTGCAACATGTGTTTTAGCAAGGACAATTGTGTTTAGATTTATGAGAACGGAGGATTGTGAATTGTGTCTTCATGTGAAATGTGTTTATGATATTGGAATATGATGGCTAGATTTAGTAAATGTGTTTAGACCACTGGTCATTTGGGTTAGAGGATTGGCTTTTGTGTTTTAGCATTTGAGAAAAACTGTAATATGAATACACACACACACACACACACACACACACACACA
>JAGFZM010001388.1:79424-91871 GCA_017657215.1 Limnothrissa miodon | reverse complement strand
TCTGTCAGTTTAGTGTGAGGGCCTTCAGCCATAATCATCGCATAGGGTACTAACATGATAAAGCAAACATCTGTTGTTAAGTAACCGGCAGCTCTTTCACCACAAAAAAAAGAAATATTAATACCAGAGCAGACAGAAAGGCATAAGGCACACTTGATTATCCCAATGCACTGCCGCTAAATTTTTAATATTAGACCTGGAATATATTTCCAATTATAAAAATCAGTATTTCAATAAATATGAAATATATTGCAAGGAATATATAGAAATGTACTTGCAATATTCTTATGTGTTCACCTTCAAATTTTTACACATATTTTAAACTTATTTTCAAGGCATATTTTAAGTTAATTGGGAAATTGAACCAACGAGTTGTTAGCAGGTTCTCCCTTCCTCTACAGATGTATTCTGAGCAACCTATACCCTGACCCAGTTACTAAGCCTATACTTTACCACATGCCCAAACCCCTATACCCTGACCCAATTACCAAGCCTATGCTTTACTACATGCCCAAACCACAAAACCAATGAATGCCTTTGCATAAATCCCTACAAAGATCAGTGATGGGCAAATCATAACTGTTAATCAATTCCTTATTTCATAGTACTGGGTTTATTCACTCTCAATACTGTTGGGCATTGGAGACATATTGCGTACATTTATGAAAGGTTAGCAAACCATTTATTTGCTTTACATGCAGTTTGTTATTTCCTGTTTGTGTGAAAATAGATCACAAACTGAGGTCATTCACACAGAGTTCACCACTAGTCTGCGAACTCTTGTATGGAGCCACTAGCAACTATTTGAGATTTCCACACAATCCTGAGGAGACATGATGCAAATTAAAGCAGCTCACTTCTGAATAACTGGGTTCTCATCAATAAACATTGTTTGTGTGTCCTTAAAATAACAACTATTTGAATACATATAAAAGTCTAGTTTATCATAACCATTTATGAGACATTAGATTCTTAAGCCAATTATTTAGGTCATTCTCTTACAGTTGAATCAATTCACACGGACAAAAAACTCACAGCGCATGAAGCAGCACATTGTCATTAGTATAAGTCTGTATTGTTAAAATGTTGCTTACCTGTTTCTTAAGCATGTATCTGTATGTGTCTGCGTCTGCTTTAGCAATTTAGCAGTCACAACATCTTCAGGGTGATTACTTCAATTAAAGTGAAAACAGCACAAGGCACTCAACTGCTGCTTCTCTCTCTCTCTCTCTCCTCCCCTCCTATTTTGGTCTGGTCAGAGGAAAGGGTTGGAGGACAACTCTTCAGCCACAGCCACATGTGCACACACACACACACACACACACACACCTACCCACAGACACACAGGCACACACACACACACCTACCTACCCACACACACACGCGCACACACACACACACCTACCCACACACACAAATAACTTCTGTACAAATATCTAGTACTAGCTGCTCCATACGTTATTCTTTCAATAACAATGATAAACCCTTATGGGCCTCGGCTATAGTGTGCAAGCGCAGAATAAGTAGCCTGCGCAAAGTATGTGTCTAGCATGCTGATAAGAATAACAGTATAACCACCATAATAGAGAAGAAGAAGAATTATTAGCACACACTAATCCAGGCACTCGGGGAGCAGTGAGGGGTTAGGCGCCTTGCTCAAGGGCACTTCAGCTGCTTTCCACTGGTCGGGGTTTAAACCGGCAACCCTTCAGTCACCAGTCCAAAGCGCTAACCAGTGGGCCACAGCTGCCCACTGATTACATCACTGATTACATCACTGCTATCTCATCTTGTTTTTTTTTTCAGCTTGTTTTTGGAGATAATGAGTTATAACTAAAGCGTTTGGAACAAGCTGCTAATTTGTTCATCTTCAATGCCCCTGTGTATTTTTTCATGCCTGTCATGTTTTATTTCTTTCCTATAGGCACCCTTATCCTTTTGGTATCAGATCATTTAAGTAGGTCCTAATAGTGAACACAAATGTTGGTTTGAATCAGATATGTATGTGAATGTTTGGATGTATAAACAACATTAAAATGAAAAATAACAATAAAATAATATTTGGGCTGTGTGACTATTCAATGGATGCTTTGGCTGGGTCTTAAAATGGAAAAAAACTGCTTCAAATTTTTCATGGTCACTTCATCACCAAAGAAAACCACTGCACTGACCTCTGCTGGCGTATCTACATAAAGGTCCTCATCCACTTTCCCAGTTTCTAAGTCAGGTAGGTTTAAAGAGGGGCTAAGCAACATTCTGTTTTTCTCTCTCATGAGCTCCCTCTGAAGACGCTGTATTGCATTGTATTGCACTGCGTTCTATTGGAGGTGGTCCGCGCTGCTGAACATTGCAAGTGCTGTATCTACCGCTATAGGCCACGGTGGCGCATTCTACACCGTTCGTTCGCCGCGTAATGACTCATTTTAGCATCCTAAACAGTATGAAACGGATTAATTAAATGAAAAATGTTGCATAGTGGGCCTTTAAGACAGACAGGAGACACCAAAAGGCTTAATTTGATTTTGAAACAGAGCACTAATAGTTTTAATTTAGGTTAGGTTAGGTTTAGGTGCATTTTAATTTGGTGGGAAAAAAACATATTGTAGTTTATGTTCATCAACAGCCTGTTGCAGTGCAGGAATGCAATGTTTGCTGTGAACACAGCATATTATATTCTGTTTTGCTTGAGAAGCTCTTGTGGTACCTTCTACCTCAGACCTTAGAGTTTTACAGCCCGGGGGCCACATTGGGTCCTATGGGCATCCTTGTCTGACTGGTATGCCAGTCATAAACACAAATGAAGAAGTGTTGCTTTATTTTTAAGTAAAAAGTCATGATATTAAGCTGTCCTGGAAATGTACGATAGGCCTACTTGTCCTGTAGAAGAGGTCAGCATGTCCACGCACTGTACAACTGAGCCGCGATAAAAAAATGCGCAAGGCATCACTTTCAGTGGGTTATGATAATCACAGTGGATGACAGAACTGCCAAACAGGCACTGAACTGCACCAGACACTGAAGCCGAACACTGCACAGGCAAACATGCATTTGATAATTGTTCTGCACACATGTTGAACTGAATGAACCGGAAGTATTGTTTGGACGTGAACTCGAGAAGGACAGGAGCTCTTTGCAACCAATTTCAAATATTGAAAATCAAGCGCGCCATTGTTTTTGAAAAGCACGGTGTCTGAAAGACTATGCAGAAGTGATACAACTACTATTTGAATCTGGATTCCCACAGGTATCTCTACTGGCTTCGTAAAGTTGCACCCGTGATCTCAGTCGGACTTTTTGTATCTGGCTAAGTAACGTTAGCAAATGCCGAGCTAACGATAGATTAGCTGTAGATCTACCTCCGCACAATGTGTTGCAGCGTTAAGTTAGCAATGTGTATATTTTTGAGCAGGCGTGAACTTCGTTATTATCTGCAGACCTGTCTTGATTTATGATACAAAAAATAATATATGCACCCTGCCAGTAATGTACTACTGTGATTGCTTAAATAGCGCAACGTTAATTGTTGTTATTGTTAGGTAAGACATAGTGGCAGGCAGCCACCGTGAATTTTACTAGCGTTAGCCTAGCGAGCTAGAAACAATCGTGCTGCAGGGTTTGCATACGTTAAAAAGGGGGGCGTGGGTGTCACTTGGATGTCCACAAACTGAAATATAGTCTACCGTAAGTTTGCCGTTCTAGTAACCATCACAGTCAACCTTTAAAAAAATAGTGTCCTCCTGTTAAAAAAAATATCAATATAGCAGCAATGTTTTTGTGTAGTGCATGCTTTAGGGTAGCACTCCATATGTAACTCAGCCGGCCTTCCTTCATTCATTTCGATACTATAATTTCACAAATGTTTTTAGTTGACTAAATGTCAGAATAGTTGCATGTAGCGTTGATGGGACAAAAAAACGTTCCACGCACGTTGCTTTATAAGTGCTTGGGACAAAAAAAGGGGGCCCCTACCTATGATAGGATGATTGCTACATTCAACTCCGATGTTTCCTGGATATGAAATTGAGGGTGACGTTTCTTTTCTGTTTTCTCTACAGAGGGCTGTGTCATCCCATCTTGCCACCTGTTCTGGCTTCACGTGATTTTTCCCGGAGATGACGGCAGAACCCAGTGACTCAGGGGAGGCGCTGCCCAATGGAGGACCCTCCCCAGCCAAACGAGGAAGGGGTCGACCTAAGGGCTCCATCAAGAAGAACAAACTAAATATGTTCCAAAGGAAACTCACTCGGGTCCCCAAGGTCATCGATTTTTTCTCCGCCTCGACACCCAAGGAGCAAGAGCGCAAACGCGGACGGCCGAAGAAGCGACTGCGGGGTCGGCCGAGAAAGACGCCGTTGCCACCACAGGAGGAGGCGGAGAAGATGTTGAGGCAGCAGTCAAAGCCCAGGAAGCGCAGCCTGTCCAAACCACTGGGGCGCCCGCGAATCCACCCCATTGTTACGTCCAAGCCCTCCAATGAGCCACGCAAAAGGGGCCGCCCTCGCAAGTACCCGGTCGCGTCTGAGCCTGGCTCCAGGGTGGCCCTCAGTCACTCCACCAGCAGACCCCCCATCAAGAGAGGGAGAGGACGCCCTCCTGGTTCGGCAAACAAAGCCCGGCATCTCAAGTTTAGCCCAACCGGGAAGAGAGGCAGACCACCAGGCTCGGGGAAGATGCAGACAAGCAATAGTGACAGACCCCCTCGGAAAAGAGGCCGACCACCGGGGAGCAAGAAGAGGCCATCAGAAGAGGCAGCAAGGGACGGCCCCCCCAAAAAAAGAGGCCGTCCTCCAGGGTCGGGGTCTGTTGCAGCCAAGAAGAAGCAGACGGAGGATGGCGGTCCGCCGAGAAAGAGAGGCCGTCCACGCGGTTCCCTGGGCAAGAAGAAAAGGCACTGGAAGGCGAAGTTACCAGAACCCAAGCCAGCCTATGACGGCCCGCCACGCAAGAGGGGCCGCCCCCCGAAAGTCAAGCCAGCTGACCTCACCTCTGGCAGTGGAGAAGCTGAGCAGCAAGAGTCGGTTGTTCTTAAACAGGAAGAGGAGGGGTGGAAGATTGGACAGGCAGTAGCAGCAGCCAATGGGAACACAGAACCAGCCCCCCTGGGGCATGACAACACCCTGGCACCGGTTGAGGATGAAGAGGAACTTCAGGCAGGGGATGAAGAGAATGCTGTTGTCGACGAGACACCGAACAGCCAAATCGACCTCAGTAGGGGAAAACCCCCCGTCGCTAAGCGGGCTGGCTTGTCGGGGAGGTCGAGAGCAGTGTAAGCTGCCAGGGTTGAAAGAAAAGGAGGCCTTGATGAGTTGACTTTGCCAATGTTTTATTTTTTTAAACAAATTGAATAGTGTATGTTATGCCTGTTTATCCTGTCCAAATGTCGGTAAGAGGGCCTCTGCATCTGGCCGTAGCCGACTGGAGATTATGAACATTGTTGTTGTTTTTTTTTTTTTTCTCTCAGTAATAGTTGCTTGGTGAGCCTGCACTATGTGTAACAGCGTTTCTTTGTACTGACACTTTAAGACCAAACCCATCTAATGTCATTAAATAGGGGCTAAGCAACTTTCTGTTTTTCTCTCTCACATGCTCCCTCTAAAGACCGCTGTATTGCATTGTATTGCACTGCATTCTACTGGAGGCAGACCGCACTGCTGAACATTGCAAGTGCTGTATCTACCGCTATTGGCCACGGTGGCGCATTCTACACCGTTCGTTCGCCGTGTAATGACTAATTTTTGCATCCTAAACAGTAAGAAACTGATTAATTAAATGAAAAATGTTGCATAGTGGGCCTTTAAGATGTTTAGACGTGTCACGTTAAAAATAGAGATGAAGCTCCTCTTAGCTGGCGGTTGCCCCCTGTGACATGTTGGTCTCGGCCCATTCATTAAAATAGGAGCGAAGATTCCGTTATTGGTCACTGTGTGTCACTGGTCGGTGAACAACCTGTTGTCTGTCTGGACCTAAAAGGGATATTCCAGTGTTTTTCATATAGTCCTGTAGCACTGTTGGTTCAGGTCACCATTTGCTGTTCATGAGGCAAAAAGACAAAATTTGGAAACGGGTCTGTTTTCACAGGTTAGTGTTACCTACTGGTGATTTAGTCTTGAAGAGCTGAGTCCACAGGCCAGACAGAGAGAAGAGAGAACTCAAATTAATTACAGTGGTGCTAAAGGTAGTCGTTGGACATTGTTGTACAGAAAATAACCTGCTTAATAAAACCTGCAGTTATTAAGTGCATTGAGTAACTATTGACTTCACTAGTTGCAGTAATTATGTTTTAAATCCTGATGCATTTATCTCTCCCTTTTTCGTTTACACACACACACACACACAAAAAACTTATAGCACCTTTGTAAGGACAAAACTTGTTTGGCTGTTTTGGTGGTTCTTTCAAAATGTATACAAGTGCCCCTCGTTGGAATTATGTTCCCCTGCGAGCTTTTTTTTTCAAATTTTATTTTAAGAATTTAATGCTTTTATTATATGAAAATGTAATGTTCTGAAACATACATTTAATCTCATGATGAAGATTCATGAGATTAAAATTCCATTAAAAATTCAGTGTCACTTTGCAGTCCTTCTGAAAGGAAAATGATTGTCCTACACAATGTTTCTGTAAATTTATAGAATGTGATTAAATTGCACCCCTTAAGAATTCGTACATTAGCGCAAAACTATTGTGCCATCTCATGAAAATGATGGTCAAAAACCGAAGGAATTCCATTGGCTTGTAACCTAGGTGACCAAAGTAGGCAGTAAAGAGACTTGAGTACTTTGTTTTGTTGGAATTCCTTTTAGTTTAGTTCTCTTAATAGAAGTAGATTGGTGTGTTTATTCTGTCCACTGTTTCAAGTACTGTTTTGTAGATAAACCTAAGGCCTTGAATCAAATTTTCTCACATGTAAGGCTTTTTTTTTGCTAGCATGTCTCCTTCCTATAACAAAAGGCATATTGTATGTTTATTTAGTGTCACAACATCTTCAACTAAATAAAGTCTATTCTTTCAGTGTTAAATACAAGTCTATTTTTGTTTGTGTAAAAGGCAGTGCTTTCACTTGTAATATTATAAATTTGCTAATTATTTATAGACCAGTAAGTGTTTTTTAAAATTATAATTGTTAGCAGTAGTATAAAAGGTGATAGACTGCATTTAATAAACAAAACTCTCCAAGCAAAATAGCTATCAATAGGTTTACCACCCAGTTTTACTTGACCACCAAATTACACCCACCCCATCATATTGTAACATGCATTAAAGAATGCATCGAGACTTGGAAAGATTTCGCCAGACAGCCAAGTCACACACAAACACGTTTATCACTTTATTAGAATGATATGCAAACAGACATGCTTTTTAGAGAACCACAAATAGCAGCTTTCTCTGAAGAATCGCTCGAGCTCCACTCATAACTGCTTTTATTGGCATTTCACTCTCACATTGGATGGTGACAATCTTTTTGAGTGCAATAATCATATCAACTTGAGCATGTTCTCATGACATTTTGCTATTGGTTTAAAATCTGACTTCACTGAGCGTGCAGTTTATTCACAAAAAAAAAAAAAAAAAAAACATTTGCAGATAACATCTGGATGTTAACCGAACAATAATATTTGCATAAGTTGTAGACTTTTCAGTGCGGAAAGTAAAGCAGGGCAAAAGGAATGTGTGCGATAGAGAGTCACGTCACAAGCTTCACGAGTGTAATACACAAACATATATATATATACACACACACACACACACACACACACACACACCTGGTGCCACTCCTACATATGCAATTCAGAGCAAGACTAGAGAGGGGACACTTTGTCTTTCACTTAAGACTGATTAGTTAGGTCCGGAACACGCTTAACTCAGGCGAAACTCTCTAAGGCACACGTTGTTTTGCCCGACATCCAAACCTATCTTTGCCCTGCCTGTACACTGTACATTAAAAATGAAAACACACGTACACAGACACCTAAAGCTAGAATGCTACTTTCCTCAAAAGTCAAAACAAGAAATACTATCAGAAACCAATGCTCATCTTTTCTGATGACTGGCAAGATAATCCTAGAAACAGTGGCCACAAAATATACAGTAGGGAACTTCTTTTGATTATTATTATTCATTTATTTTTTTGTGGGGGGAAAAAGTAAGGAGTTCTGATGTTAAACCACAGGACGTTCAATCAGAATATCTATCTGCTAAATGAATGTGGATTATGTAAATAGTACCTAACCGATACTTTGCCAAATGTTCCCAGAAGGTGTCTCTCTCGCCTCAAAACAGTGTCAAGTTAGTTAAGTCTATTTCTCCATCCCTGATTCCTTACCGTTCCATTCCCTTTCACTTGTCTATCATTCAGATGAGGAGGGGGCACAGTAGATTTGTTGAAGTTAGATTTTAACAGACAAGTCTGTGAAGATTATTGAACAGTGGAGTTGAATCTGTTAAACTGATTGATGTAGTTGCTCTGCCCTGTGCAGAGACAGAGCATCCCTGCTTGCACCCATGAGACAGTAGTTATGCTTTGGCTGAAGAAATCCTTGAACAATAATTTGAGATTTCATTACTCTGGCCCTACCTCCCTGGCTCTGTCTTGGATGTCTGTCTGTCTGTCTGTCTGTCTGTCTGTTGCCCTGGTAATATTTTTTAGCCCTCCCTCTCTTGTGTGATTGGGCCAGGTCCACATCCAGGAACCAATGGCGCGTCTTCTCAGTTCTGAGAGGGGAAAACTATAAATCTACAGCTGTTCCTTTAGATCCCATGTGATCTTCCCTTCTAACAACCTTTACAGCATCTTCCTCTGTCCAAACAAGACCAAAAACAAGACATTTATATATATATAAAAAAGAAACATAGGGCTGGGTACGACATTACTAATCATTTACAGGAAAGAGGGAGGGTTATTTGTTAGTTTTTTTTTTTTTTTCAAGGGAGTCACACCGAGATCAAAAGAGAAAGAGAGATAGAGAGAGAGAGAGAGAGATAGAGAGAGATAGAGAGAGAGAGAGGAGATGAGGGAGGAGGCACCGCTTCCACACGCGCTGCTTGTTGTGATGAGAAGGCATCGGTGAGAGTTTGGAGGGAAGAGAAGAGAGGACAGGAGCTTAGAGGGAGGAGAGGAGAGGGATGTCACACAAGGCTTCGGCTCGGCCGTCAGATGCTCTGTTCACCTTGTGTTCAGCCACAGAGAGACCAGCTCAGTAGTAGAAGTACACTAGAAGAGAGAGAGACAGAGAGAGAGAGAGAGACAGAGAGAGAGAGAGAGAGAGACAGACAGAGAGAGAGAGAGAGAGATTTAATCATATTTACACTGAATAAAGCTGACTTGTTCTTTGGCTTCAGCTGTGGTTACTTCCAGCTTTCTGGCTACTTGTCTGGAGTCAGGTTCTAACAGTGTATTGGGATCCGTGTTTCCAAAGGCACCCACTTTGATACGGGTTTACATTTTTCATGAGAACCTGTGTTTTCCATGGCATACTGTAAACTTAGCATTTAAATAGAAATGACCAGTATATCCACATTTTGTTTGTTGACTTTTTTTTGTTACTGTTTTCTCAGTAAATCTCTAGGTAGTCAAAGGTTCAGTTATTGACAACTCGACTTCTTTTTGGAGCTTCTATCCAGAAAGCTTCTGATGAACCAATGAAAAAACAATGAAGCTTTCTGCATATAAAGTCAAACATCTTCAAGTCTCCAAAAAGAAGTCCAGTTGCCTAACACAAATATGAAAAAAATCTTCAGACATTTACAGCAAAGACAGCAAAAAAAAGAAATCCAGTTGCCTAGAACTAAACACTTTGACTTTTCTTAGTAAAGTTATCTTCAAAGATATGGAGCAAATAAGAGAATAGAGCTTTAAATCCAAAAGACGGCTCTCTAGTTGATTTTTTCTTTGTCAAAGGGACGAAAACTAACTTTTTATTGATTATTAACTGTGTAAGAGACCCTTAATAATTAAAGCACAGAATGATGTGGGTGTCTTGTCATAAGTGATTACCGTGGTTATAATATTAAAATCCTAATGAAATGTAGGTGGTAGATGTCTGTCATCATTTCTGTCTCAGTATTTTCTTAATGCTAAGGATATTTTGGGAAACAAAACAACTAAATGCTCCATCTGTGAGCTAAAATCCAGTGTGATTTAATCAATAGCCCTGTTGTTTGAGGTTACTGAGTGCCACTAACATTAACTGAATAGGAAAACTACACTGGAAGTCAGTCAGTTTACTATTCAGTCTAAGTTCTATGAAATGTTCTTGTTTCTTTTCCCAACAACAGGACTATGGATTGAGTTCCCCTTAAAGCCTTAAAGTCTCCCCTTAAAGTCTTTCAGGCTTGGGGCTTTAGTAGAAGGCAGTGGGGTTCAGCCAAGCCTACTTCCTCTGGTTTATAAAGATTGTTTCAAATAGCAACCCATAGGGGGCAGTATACTTACTGAAAAGGACTCCCATGAGAATGACACCAATGATACCCATGATGATCATCATCTGAATGGGAGGACAGAACACATAGGTGAGTGTTTCTAGACTGTTAGCAGTGTAACCTTGTTAGCAGTGTAAACAAAACAAAAAAACAAAAGCACTTCCTCTCCATTTCAGTAACATTGGAATGTTTAACTGGGAACTTCTTTGTCTAACGATCTTTACTGTGCCATATGGACATAAGGAACACATTAAAGACCTGTCAATTACTGCTACATTGTCTGAAATAGTTGTCTCCGAAAATAATCACTCCTAAAACACAAAGTCACCACTAAAAACATTATTACATTACATCATACAAGACAATAAATCTGTTTTTTTTTTGTTTGTTTTTTTAGATTTTTGCACTTGAAAATGAGCAGCCGTGATTTATTTTGAGATCTGTCAGTTATTTAGTGTCTTCCCTCGTGCAGTGAGTAACTGTAACGGGATTATCTCTCTCCTCTCCTTCATCCTGCCTCACCGCTAATCTAGGTCTGCTTTTAGCTGCACGGGATTGTCTTGAGCGGAGGAGATTATGGTCATTGCTTTTCAGGGTTTCAGACAATGTAGCACTCGTATTTGGTGTGGCTACACACGCCAACATCACACCACACAAACACTGTGGACTGCGTTCAAAGGGCGTAACATTTTGTTGAAGATTGAGAAGGGAAGGAGGGGGGGGGGGCTCAGGGTCTCTAAATGAAGAAATAGATAATTCATATTTCTAAACTGGAATAATGTGATTATATTGGGGGGTTATATTGGGTGGATCTGATTATTGGTTATAAAAACAAACAATCAGAACTAACTAACTAACTAACCTAACACTAACTATGCTTCTGTTACATGTTACTGTTATTGACAAGGGTTACATCAAAGTCGTCACAATGGCAGGTGCCGACATATACAATAGCAGGCACACTTTCATGAGCCTACGTAGCGAGGGGTGTGGTTTAAGTGTAATGACGGACAGCTGGTAGGCCCGCCCCTAATGCAGACAGCTAATGCTGTTTGCTCTGTGGCCTTGCAACACACCCATAGCTGGCAAAGTGGGATTACGCACACTACAAGACTCAATGTCACCCCTAAGGTGGGAAGAAAAATAACACACACACACACACACACACACACACACACACACACATATACACTAAGTTCTGTGGAGTGGAGTGCAAACCAAATATGATGTACTAAAACAAAACAAAAAAAAAAACACAAAGCAGTCATATGGAGTTAGTAGACTAACAGACATATTTGGGCATCATCATTTAAAGACATACAGAGTAGCAAAAAAAAAAAAAAAAGTGGCTACTTCATGGGGGTGGGACAACAGATAAAAGAGATTAGGGGATGGGAGGGACTATTGTGGGTGGGCATGGCTAATGTACGGGACGGGTGGGAGGAATGGACGCTTCGTGGTCGAGAGAGAATGAGAGAACGAGATAACGAAAGAGAGGGAGAGAGAGAGGAAGGGGGAGTGTATGTTTAGCACGAAGTTACATCACGAGTCACAGCTGGGATTTAATCCAGGCCTTCCGTAATCCAGATTGGGATTCCTGAACCCCCCTCCCCCTACAGCTGAAGAGAGGCTTGTGATTGGACGGGGCTCCCCCCCCACCATCTGTGATGTGGGGGGGTCGGAAGGGTGGAGAGGAGTAAGGGAGGAGGGGTGAGGCTTTGCCAGGCAGTCGGATGGAAGAGTGAAAATGTAATATGTAGAGTGCTGCAGCACACACACACACACACACACACACACACACAGAAACAAAGATGGAGGCTGGAGACTGTAGAGCATGCACTCTCTCGTTCTCACTCACTCTATCTCTCCCGGTCTCTCTTTCCCAGCTTCTTCTTCTTCCTCTATTTCTCTATCTCACACACACACATACACACACTCACCAACACTACATGGATAACTAATTGTTCTGTCATGTTATATACCCGTGTCTCATTTTACTTTGTTTTAGTTTGCTCTTGGTCTTCGAATTC
>JAGFZM010001388.1:65664-78667 GCA_017657215.1 Limnothrissa miodon | reverse complement strand
CTATCTATCCATCTATCTATCTATCCATCCATCCATCCATTCATCCAACTATCTATCTATCTATCTATCTATCTATCTATCTATCTCGCAAGGCCCTGGACAAAGCAGCCCCCCCTCCAGTCCTCTAAATCACACTTTAGTTTTATCTCCAGACCCAGTTCTTCCCCTCCAGCCACCTACTTTCACAGCCCACAAAGCAACCCACTCAGATACACAAGCAAGGGTGTAAGCATTCCTCCGTCTCCAGAGAATGTCTGTCCAGCACACACACACACAGACTCTTTTTACTGTCAAGGCAACACACACACACAAAGACCCTTTTTCACTCTTAATCACATACACATATAAACACAAAGAAAGACCCTTTCCTTATCTCTCTCTCATAGACAGAGAACTAATTAACCACCACGCACAAATATGCACAAAATAAAACAAAACCAAGTACACATTCATACATCTCTTTTATGCTCTTTATAACTCACATTCTTTCTCTCTCTCTCTCACTCTCTCTCACACACACACACACACAAACACACACATACTCCTTTTATGCTCTTTATAAGTGACTCTCTCTCTCTCTCTCTCTCTCTCTCTCTCTCTTGCTATGTCTTCGGCTCAAAAAAACACAGGAGGCTTCAGCGGAGGACGCACCTTCATATTCTTCCACCAGTACTTGTTCTTCAGCTTGGCTGCGCTGCTCTCGAACTGTGAGGCTCCCGCCTGCAGCGCATCCGCCCGGTCGTCCAGCTCAGACAGCTTCTGATCTCTCTCCAGGACTTTGTCCACATTCACACGCATAATATCCACCACCTAGGTTGTATTGGTGCGATTCAATGTAGTGCATTGTATATAGTGTGTGTGTATGTGTGTGTGTTTATGTGTGTTTGTGTTTTTTTGTATTGGGGGTGAAGGGAAAAAGGGGAGAACAGCAATGCGACATATGTTAGAAAGACAGACCCAAGTTCCCAAGGTCATACTATACTGTATATGTAGGTAAACATATTCCCACAATCACAGCCTTTCACATCCAGAACAAGAACAGGATTGTGGAATTGTAAGTATTTTTTATTATAAATTATAAATTTTTTATTATATAAATTATTTTTTATTTACTAAACTGGTTAATTTGGCTCCTAAGGGTGTTATTGGCACAGAACTCAGACATGCTGAGGTACAGCACTGGTCTGGGCGTACGTCATACCTCTGGATGTACATACGTCATGCTATTAGAGGTGGAAATAAATGGGATTTGATCAATATCAACGCCATTGTGGATTCATGTCATCGACCCAGTTCTTTATCAAACTCGAATGACTTCCTTACTGTTAAAAATGTACTCGACATAGGTTTGAACAATCTGCATATAAGCCTATAATGCAACCTATACTACTAAGGTGACCATAGCAGCTTATTACAATGAAGGAAACTGTGAAACTGTGTTGAGTACTTTAATATGGTATTTAAAAAGACCTTTTGACCAATGTACGCCATTGATAAGAAGAATCAATCCTGTCAGGGGCAACTGATGCATCCGATTGCACTTGATTATGTTTGATTCTACACTTGTTCTACATGTTATCATTATTTGAGAGGAGGAGGGGGTGGGGGGTGTGATGTCCAAGTTTTGTAACGTACCTCATCCACTTGGGCCTGGGTCTGTTGCAGCCTACGGTTGCTGGTCAGGTTGGGGGCTGCGGAAGGGGCTCCCCCCTCTCCTTCGGGGGCCCCTGGGGCTCCTGGAGTGCCGGACTCTGGGGCTGACCTGAGGGAGTAATCGGGGGGTGAGAATGGCTGACTGTAGATCTGGGGCCAACCTCACTAGAGCTGACCTGAGCTGAGAAAAGAGAACTTGTCTGGCTTCCACCATCAACAAATTACTTAAAAATGGGTGACAATGTGATGTCTTGCGCAAACACTGCTTCTGTCTTTGTCTCTCCAGCACACACATTAAACCAATTTGCCTTTCGGCCTGTGCTGAGTCGAATGTGCCAGAAGCTGCCAGAAGTCTCCAGACAACATCATCCAGTCCAACTTTATGTCGCACAGTCTCTCTTGTTCTGTTGAACAATTCTGTCTGAAATTCCACAGACGGCACTAGATGGCATTATTCGAATCTTTTGGGGCTTCGCAGAGTTGATGGCACTTTTTTTTTTGATGGCATCTTTTAACCCTTAACAACCTTTTGGCAGGCAGAAGTCTAAGAGGTAAGCTGACTCAGACCACCATTCTGTGACGTAGATAACAGCGCAAACTGACAGCGGCCTGCTCAACTCACCATTGGGCATAAATTGACAGGGACTTTTTAGAGTAGCCTAACTAATCCTGGGATATTTTTCACGTTCGTAGTCATTAGATTTTACAAAGCCATCATCAAATAAAACTAAATGCTTTTAAGGTCCTCAAACTAAAACAGAAGCTATTTTTCTCGTTCTAAAATAAAAAGAGAGTCTTGGACTAAATTATTGTTGAAATACTGTTCATGAAACACAGGAAAAAAACATGTATAATTCTGACGTTACACCGTGAAAAGTGCGGCGTAAAACAATGGTTTCCAACCTCAACTAAAAGAACAAAATCGGTAGCGCATCGCAACAGAGATGATTAGATAACACCTTCAGACTATCCTTTCATTCATTTTCTATTTATGGGAGATATTATTTATCGTTACTTTAGGACAAACGTTGTCTGTACGACCGCATACACGCAGGTACACTGAATGATCTGCTATGCAGTGTTCGGTAAAACCGCATAAACAACGTAATGACAAAATGTAAAACAAACATCTTAAACCACATATCATTGCGTAAGCGGCTGGTTATCCATAGTTCTCACTATAAACTGCAATAGCACATATAGAGCATAAAACGGGGGAAAAATCCGCATACTCACATCTCGGTGGCAACTGCTTAATAGTCTGAATCGCCTGTAAAGAGCGTGAGAGAGGGAGGGAGGGAGAGAGAATGGGAGAAAGAGAGAGGTAGAGAGAGAGGTCGCTCAAAGAGTATTATCCCAGGGAAATATGTGACTGTTCCTCTGATGTCAAACTTCTTCCGCAGGATGAATTTGTGCGAACGTAATACTGAAGTATTACTGTTGAAACGGACCAATTATGGCACGGAATATCACCACAAAAGCATTGCGCAGAAAAATCCTTGTCTGATTCGTTTAAGTAAAATCCTGTAAAGATGACGACGTGCTGTGGAAATATCAGATTGTGAATTTCTGAGACAAAAGTCGCGATTAACTGACTTCAGCCACTGATTTTTTTGCTGTACCTGCAAAGGCTGCGTAATCTAAATGAAAAAGTAGTGGTTACGTAGATCCGGCAAAGAGAACATGCCCAGCCTAGTGGTCAGAATGTCCAGGGGATTTATTACACCCACTTGACTCATGAGAGAGTGCGCGAAAGTCATTTTCAAATCTCTCTCTCCCTCTGTCTCTCTCTCTCTCTCATGCACACGCACCTCCCCTCCCGCTCGACCCCTTGTTTTGCGCTAGTGCGGTTCTCTCCCTTCGCTAGTCGTGTACGGGACAGAGGCACTGCGGTGCTGAACAGTGTTGAGTCTGCTTTTTCTGTCTGCGCGCACGCGTGTGCTTTGCTCCACATACCAGAAAAAGACGAGAAACAGCTCAACAATCGTAACAATTTATTTCTCCAGGATTGTGCGAGCTTATTGTTATTACCACGCACACGTACAAGTAAAACCCGGTACTTGAATCGCTTAATATATATTTTCACGCTTTATATACGATTTTTTTTTACCGCACAATCTTCACAATCATATATATGACCCAAATACAGTGGTCCCATGGCAACACACATGCAATATTAATCAGGGGAACGGAATGCCACACCAGGTTAGACTTTAATTTCAATTTTTTCACCTCCCCTGGCTGCCCCCATCATTCCAATCACCATTCAGCCGTTCAGGCCAGTAAATAGCCCGCTGGCGTGATGTGTGCTAGGATCAGCAGTACCGAGAACTGTCTGCCAGCAGAGACCCTCGTGTCTGTGTGGAGAGACAGCCAGCTCGGGACAGCTTCCGAAAGGAACAGACAGACAGACAGACAGACAGACCGCCTTGTTCTGGTTCTCAGGTTTCTTCCTACACCAATCAAAATAGAGACATGGATAAATAAATGTTTATCTATCTATCCATCTCTCTATAAAGTGAGTTGTATACACACACGTGTGTGTGTGCAAATGCAATGTATTATATATTAATTCCTGAGAGAGAGAGAGAGATTCTAACCAGACAATGATGAACTAAGTAACTCTATCCCTAGGGGAATTCCATCAGTCAAAATCCATCTCTGTTCGGGACAGGATCTAATTGATTACAGATGAAGTGGATGCATTCACTTACGTATTGTTCCTATTAGGATAAAATGGAGCGAAAAGAAGAGCATGTTTTGGTAAAACCATTTATTTTTAACACAGAACAAAAACAAGCAATCATCAGCAGCTTTTCTAGATGTTACACAACGTCAAAGGAAAGCACTTTTTGTTTACAACTGTCAAAAGCGCACAGTGTTGCATACGTTCAATCAGGTTTTTGATCTGCGTCACTCTCATTCATGAACAAATCCCACTCTCTCTGTACTCAAGAAACCCTTGAAGGATCTGAACACAGGACTCATGTTGTTAGAGGCCACACTTTAAGACAGGTCTTGTTGTACTGGTTGGGTTGATATGGTCCAGCACAGCATAGTTTGGCAGACATTCAATATTGGCTTCAGTCTTAGACTAAACGCAACACACACATTCATACTGTAACAGTTGCTCTTTTGGTTCTTAGTTCCCGCTTCCAACTACTGTAATCCCTTCAGGTGTCATTTCTGAGTTTAATATAAGTTCTGCTTTTCACTTACAGCTAAATATTTTGACAGAGAGAGAAAGTAAGAAAGAGAAAGAGAGCAAGAGAGAGAGAGAGAGAGAGAGAGAGAGAGAGAGAGAGAGAGATGTTAAAAGACTCCATTATTGTATATCATGGATGGATGGATGAATGAAAGGGAGTAGTTTGTTATGCTATTATGAAGTCTTAATTTCAAAGTTAACCTTTCAAAGTTTGTTATATATACAAGATGTGCCATTCACACCATCTCCAGTTCACAGGGAGAAACCTGGTAAGATCAATCAGTAGTCTTGTTTAATGGTGCTCAGAGCTGACAGCTGGGATGAAGATCGAGAAAATTTTGTACGTTGTAGACTGAACCTGCTGATGAGGTCACGGTAAAGTTGGTTTGAGGTTTGTTTTCCTTTGTCCCCATGAGTATGAGTACAAATGCCACCAGTTGTTTTGCTAAATTGGTCAATGTCTATGTCAACGTCAATATCAAAGTCAGTTTTATTTGTCAATTTCTTCAAATGTACTTGACATACAAAGGAATCGAAATTACGTTTCACACTTGTCCCATGCGTAGACGTTGACAACAATAACAACAAAAACAATTCTAAACATTAAGGTAATGTTAAGTAAAAAAAAAAAGTGCAAGTAGGCTTAGGGCATTATACTTAGGTAACATACAGGATATAACATAAGACAAGACATAACATAACATAACATATAGTATGTCTATGGTCATAGACATAGTTCTCACACCTGCTGCCAGCTCCAAGCAACGTCAAACAACAGGTATATCGATTGATTCACACCAGATTTTTGCCTTAACACACTTGTTAGCCCACAGCTGGCCTACAACCGCTGACCTGGACTCTGTATCGGTGCACACAGAGATTCTGCTGACTTCATAGACAGATCACAGATCAGGTTTTCAGACTCGAGGGGAAACAGTGCTGTTATTGCTGGAGGTGTTGTGAAGACAACGCCAGTTGGAAAGTTAAAAAGTCAAGTGTTATTACACAGCTCTTTATAACGCTATAAACTGCTCCAGTTGCTTCAATGGGACTTCTCAACCTTCTACGGACGGATAAAAATCTGTATGTTAACTGACTACTTTTTTTCGCAGAAGCTATTAACTATCTTAATCTTTCAAATGACTGTGAAAGCAATGATAAACAATGCTTCGTCAGCAGGGTATTGACATCTTTAATAGGTAGCTGTGTACTAAGGAGGATAACACCCTGCGAGGCGGTCATTATCGTGAAATAACTCCCGACAGAGTGATTCAAAAACGCTCCACTCCGTGTTAGTCTCCCATCACTCTGTCGGCGCTTATTCCATGATAAAGACAGCCATGCAGAACGTTATCGCTTACATAATTATGACAAAGCTTTCTTTTATTCGTTTCCCCACTCTGTATCTGTCTTGCTATAGTCTTACTGAGCCCTACTCAGGCACATGTATATTTTATTTCTTGCTTATTCAAACACTTTTGTTTTTATTTTGAGCTTTTGAGTATCTCTTTTTCTCACCATTCTCAAATACGCACATACATATCATACATATTCTGCGAGATGATGTAGAAATGTTTGCCACGATATATACAGTACAAACTTCATTCAAAGATCCCCTCTTGAAGGCAAACCAAATTATTCAAGGCTGTTCAAAAATGACAAATCCTCTAAAACTAAACAAAACGAGACAAAAATACCTTAATCTTTAAGCCGAAAATGTCTAAACACTGGTCTACGGAGGCTTTTATAGTAGACAAACTATTAGCTAAATTAAAGCCGAACAACCTGGCACAACAACTGGGCTGGATGGCAGAATCAATCCCGGTCATTCAGACCCATTATACACTGAAGATCAGGATACAACTTTCTGTGTGTGTGCGTGTGTGTGTGTGTGTGTGTGTCTGTGTGCTTCTAATGCTTCCAGAAAAGGCCAAGATAGATTGTCTAAAGCAAAGATTAATTTAAAGTTAAAGATAAATTTAGGCCAAGATTTATTGTTTAAAGCAAAGACAATATAAATAACTTATCTTCCATTTCAGGTTTTAGAGTAAAAGTAAATGAAGACTTTGTTCTAATTACCTAATTATCGACTACACTAATGCATAAACTTGAATTACATCAAGTGTACAGTATTTTTGACATCATTTATTAGACCTAGCCTAGAATGACAGATGGGGGTCTACCTCAACACTACAGTTTCAGTCAGTCATGACAGGTTAGACAAGTTACTATAGTATCGCTAATCTCTCACTGTAGCAGTAACTAATTTTAGGTCAATGCTCTCTCACTTACAGAGCCTTGCAAACCAATGGAGTTGTATGAGGAAGGGATGCCATTAGTAACCATTCAATAAGGCCTCTTCAATGGGGTTTCTTTCCTGACAAGTGATATGTTGACAATGTTAAAGGGCTCTACACATGAAACATAGAGGTACCTGGGGGTCTTGTTTAAAGAAAACCTTTTGAGATATGGCTTTGACTAAGAATTTTCAGAGATGCTAATTGTTACGGATCACAGTTTGGAATGAACAACTAAACGATCACCTGACCTGACATTGATTCTGCAATAGAGCCAGAAAAGGTAATTACTGCCCTTTCTGAATTATAATACATGACCAAATAACAAAGTAATTATGTAATAGAAATAAGTGCTTGCTGGTTTTAAAATTGTAATTCATATGTATTTATTTAGAGGCTGCCAAAGTGCTGTATAATTCACTTTAGGACACCAAAATAGATTTAAAGTGCAGCAAAAGTATAATTAAAATTTTGATTAAAAGCTTTTATTTTGTTCCCCTGACCATTACTTTTTGTTTTTAATTATTATGTACTAGTACGTATTTAAGAGTACAAATAGCCCCCAAATATTATTACTTTTATTTTCAGAAAGTGCCATTGTGTCATGGAATTCATGTTTTATTTTCCCCCTTTTTTGAGTACTGGCAGTACGACCTTTCTCCAGCAGAGGGAGACATTGATATTAATGAGAGAAAGGGGTAAGGGGTTCAGGTTACCGTTAAAACAGAGGCCTTTGCCCTCTAGCCAATCACTGCTCATGTAAACACATGTGAAGAGGTCTGGGTGTGGAGAGGCTGAGGTCCGTTCTCGAGACTGAGGTCCGTCAGGGTTTCTCTTCGGTGGAATCCTGGATCGCTGGAGGGACGCTGGCATGGTCGGCGTCACTCCCAGAGTCCACGGGCAGCGAGGATTTTCGACGCTCCTTTTCATTGTCGTCGGACTCCTCTGTTGCCACAGATATCTGAAGAGGCGACTTTCTGAACAGACGACAGGAGGGAACCAGACGGTCAGCACAGAAGAGGACAATGAAACTTACAGAAAACAAAAATAACAAATACAACTATAACATACGCTTTCATCCCAAACAGAACATGTAATATTATGCAACATTGAATATATGCACAACACTGAATAACCCCACAACTCTACTCCTTTATTACAGATCACTTCATTTTTGTACAGGTTGCTTAAATTGGGTCATTTCACTTTGAGGATGGGTCATTTCGCTCCATGAAGAGGAGAATTAAACATTAAACATAAAACAATGGTGTGCAAACATCCACATGAGTTTCACATGTTTAAAAGTATGTTAAGACTAAATGAAAGTCTGGTGTTGCTTTTATGGGTGTATGGTATATGTGTGTGAGAGAGGAAATGTGTGTGTGTGTGTGTGTGTGTGTGTGTGTGTGTACCTGTCTCCACTCTGAGTGATGAGTCTTCTACAGGTCTCCATCTGCACGTCCAGGCCTCTCTTCATGCTGCACATCTCCATGTACTCGTGCAGATGCCTGTTCATGTCCGACTTAGCTGTGGCCAACTCCAGCTGCACACACACACACACACACACACACACACACATACACACACACACACACAAAAGCATGCATGCCCCCCCACCACACACATCATATAAATATGTAAATGTACATATATAGACACACACACACACACACACACACACACACTATAACTCATGGTCACAATACGATATACACTCCAAATGTGCTGTATTTGAAGGGCCCTGTTGTGTTGTTAGTCAGGCTACAGTCTACAGTCCACACCCCCCCACCCCCGCTTCAGAGAAATCTCCTTCTGCTCACCTCAATCTGGTCAATGGTCTCTTGGTACTCTTTCTCCCGGGACTTAAACAGGGACTCCGTGTCCTTTATCACTTTCTCAATGGATTCCTCTGCCTGTGTGTGTATGTGTGTGTGTGTGTGTGTGTGTGTGTATGTGAAATATGTGTGTTGTATGTGTGGGTGGTGTGTGAGTGTGAGAGTGTGTGTATGTGTGTGTGTGTGTATGTGTGTGTGTGTGTAATATGTGTATGCGCGTGTGTACGTGAGATATGTGTGTTGTATGTGTGGGTGGTGTGTGTAATGGCAAGAGAGAATGTGCCCGTGAGTGTGTGTGTGTACGTGCAATATGTGTGAATTTGTGTGTGTATGTGTGTATATGTTTGTAGTGTTTGTGTTATTGGGAGGAAAAGAGAGGAAGAGAGGTGTAAAAAAAGAAAATGAAAAGACAAATTAGTAATTTTGAAGAAAAAAAAAAAAGACACTACAGACACTATTAAAACAACTATTAAAATGTTTCTGCTTTAAATTCTTAATCTTAATCTTAATCTTAATCTTCCAGAAACGTCTAGAAATAATTGACTAACAGGAAGTACTTCTCCCTGGGTGTCCATGGCCAGGGTGCATCCTGGGAAATCCTCCCATAGCAGCAGAGTCTCTTCTGTCTCTTCCCAGGCCAGACTGTCACAGTCATCCTCAAATTCACACTCCCTCCTGTGAACATGCACGCACACACACACACACACACACACACACACACACACACACATGTACATACGCACACGCACATGCACACACACAAAAACACACACACACACACACACATGCACACACAAACACAAACACACACACACACACACACAAGGCTGACCTCAATAAAGCACTTGAAAATGATTCATTTGCTCCATGTGGAAGTAGGTCTACATCTATTTTGTGTTTTAGGCAGAAACACAGCAGCTGTGTTGGCCCTTAGGGGTTTTAGAATCACTGTTAAGAAAGTAATTAAAAGAGGCTAACAAAACTCTAAAAATAGATGACAGAATAGTTATTCAAATCTGAAGTATAAAAGGCTGTTCAGACCAGGGAAGATAACCATAGAAATAATGAACATAAGAGCAAAAAAAAAAACAGTTTGGACTACCTTGAACAGCTTTCCAGACCACATACTATGAAGTTAACAGTTAACATACTATGAAGTTAACAGTTAACACTGTTGATGTGTGTGAGTGAGCCCTTGACTAACAAACTCTTACAGCTGATTGAGCATCCTCTGCATCTCCTCATTGATCTGATTGGCTGATGTGCAGGATTCGCCTTCCTTGTTTCCGCCCTCCTCACTCTCAGAGAGGCTGATTGGCTCATCTCCTTCATTTCCTCTGAACTGTGTCTGTTTCCTGGGGCGACGGAGGGTTGATGGAGGAGTGGCCACCTGTCCATGAAATAAAAGAGGTGTGTATACGAGAGAGAGAGAGAGAGAGAGAGAGAGAGAGAGAGAGAGAGAATAAAAGAGAGTGTTTGAACAAAGTGTTAAAATACATTACTTCACTGCAAATCCACAACGCACACACAAAATGTGCAGCTCTGTGCAAATAAGCAAGTGGTTTTAAAGCCTCTATGTGTAGGATTTATCTTCTATTTATCTTCGTCTTTTATTAAAAATATATTTTTTATTTTAAAAATATAATGTAAAACGATGGTAATTACCTCCATGAATAAATTGTAGTGTTCCGGTAAACTTGGGAATTTCCATTTATATATAGATATGGCTGGGGACCAAAGAAGAATATCCATTTTGCGCCGCCATTTTCAAAAGTACGGGTTCTTGTAGGGGAGAGCAGTATCGTATATTCAGCTCCGCCTTTCGTGTTTTCGCTCAGAGACTGAGTAGCAGAAACTGAGATAAGAGCGAGCGAGCGAGCGAGCGAGCGTTCGGCCTCCGTAGCAAGAAATTAGGATTGTGGGAAGGGGAGGGCTAATACATTTTATTCAAACGTATGCAGTATACCACTTCGCCGATAGATGGGGAATTCTGATACGATCCTACACATAGAGGCTTTACACAAAAAACAATTAATCAAACATTTTGTCAATCAACTAAGTAGGTATGCAACACTCTACATACCTATAAGTATTGATTGCTTGTTCCGCAAGGCAAGTCACGCTGGATAAAATTACTTGGTACTGGCATGTTGCTTTAAAGTATATATGTGTGTGTGTGTGTGTGTGTGTGTGTGTGTGTGTGTGGTAGAGATACAGAGGCTGAAGTGGAGATGAAAGGTGGTCACACCTGAAAGATCTGAATCATGTCCTCACAGTTCCTCTGCTGAGCCACGTCACACAGACGAGCTGTGATGTCGATCCGACGGCAGATGTCCATGTCCACCTTCATGGCCTTCTCTTGAATCTTGCTGTCCAGCTCAGATAGATCCTGCTCAAGATGGGAGACATGCATAATGTCACCACATTTCATCAGTAATTTCACTACATTTTTTGCACTGTTAAAAAAGTATGTGACAGAAAAACATTCCTTTATTACTTGATGGTAACAAACACGTAAACAAGAACATGACAAAAAGAATATCACAAAGATCCACACATACTATTCAGATAAAAAATCTACTTGCTGTGAAACTTTACAATCATCACTGTTCCAAAAAAATGTGTATTTGTAGATGAAACAGTTTACAGATATTATGACTGACTGCTTATTTTGTGGCAATCTTCAAGTTATATGTGGTAACTGTTTTAGAAAAGCATTAACCCTCTTGACTCTGTTCTCAGGGGAGTTAAACGGCACTTAGCTGTGCTACATTCACAGTAAAGAATGGCCTCTAAAATATGAAAGAATAAGACAATACCACATGAATACGATTTGGCCCTTTGTCCATTTTCATTCAAGGCACAGAATCAAAACAACAGCTTACTGGAATATCTGAAGCTGTCACCTTTAATTTCACCGGAGTCAAATGAACCCCATTCCACCACTCGGCAGGTTTCAGATGACTTGTTTTTACATTTACATTTATGTAATCAGCAGACATCTTTATCCAAAGCAACTTACATTTTGTCAGCTATCTATTACTTCAGGGCTAGTCTCCCATAGGGGCAACTTAGGGTTATGTGCTTTGCAATGGTGGCAGCCATGATTTGGACCCACAATTTCTAAACTATATACATGCATGCTAGCTAAGTTTCTTAACCCCTACGCCACCACCAATTTTTCTAGCCAAGATAGATGGTGCAAAGAAAAGAGCATATAAACATATATAGTACTGTATATGTATACTTTAATTCTGTGAGGGAAATTTCTTTGCAGTTGTTGCAGTCATGAATGAATGAATGAATGAATGAAATACACACAGCACACACAGTGGGGGGAGGCACACACTGTCCCTATGCGGTGGGCTAGCTGCTGCAGCGGTGCCCAGGGACCCATGAGGAGGTTAGGTGCTTTGATCAAGGGCACTTCAGCCGTGCTGAGGGATCAGGGATCTCAACCCGCCAACCCTTTGGTTTCAGCTCCAAAGGGCACAAGCAGCCGGTCTCAAGTCTCAAGCTATTTGTACTAAAGGGCTAATCCTGCTGAGAGGTTCATTTTGCCTCCTACTACTCACAACGCCATCTCCTCTTTCAGGCTCCTCTAGCAGAAGTCTTTGCTGACTTGTTGTTACTGTAGTCCCTTCAGATTACTTTAGTTAGCGATCGTTTAAAGAGAGTTTGACTATTAGCATTACAGCTGTTCCTTTTTAACACACCATAGCGATACAGCAGAAGTGATATAGGAATAAAATAGAATGTTCTAGCATTTTTTCGTGTTTTACTGTTGAGTCGGTTCATATTGCAATCACTGTAACTGCCTCATGAGGTATGTGACTACAGCAAGCCAAAGGTGCCAAAACTCACATTACTCATCAGGCCTTTGAAAAGCACCAGCTCAGCCTTCAGCTGCTTCACTCTCAGCGCCAGCTCATCCTGACACACCTCGCTCTCCTGGAGGTCCTAGAGGACGGACACACACACACACACACACACACACACACACACACACACAC
>JAGFZM010001388.1:42449-55989 GCA_017657215.1 Limnothrissa miodon | reverse complement strand
ATGTATATTATATATGTATTAACATGATTATTGCTACTGGTATTAGTACCATTATTACTTAGAGCATGCTTTATTTTTTTAATACATTTTGTTTACATATGGTAAGTTGCTTTGGGCACTAAGTGTCTGCTAAGTGTGAACACAAAAGTTTACTGTTGAATGTAATTAGCAGTACACAAGTAGAGTGATGAGGAAGAGTGAGGACTTACTGAGGCCTTCTCAATGGTGGTGAACACACCAGTGGACTCCACAACATAGTCTGCACCAGCATCAGCCCACTTAATGTTGGATGGGTCCCTCCTGCAGAAGAAGCATCCACAGTTAAAACAGCACCACGGGAAAAAATGTCTGTGGTAACATTCAATGGTATTTACCACTAAGACAGTATCTCAGCTAAACACGGCTCATGATCCTACCCAATAAATATTAGATAGATAGATAGATAGATAGAGATACTTTATTTATCCTGAAGGACAATGTACAATTGCATATGTTGACAGTGTCAGATACTTGAGTTTGAAATCATTTTTGTAAAGTAAAATAACTGTACGGTGTTACTCCTAACACTGAGAATTCACCAAGCACACTCCCAAGGATTCAATAAATCTATACTCATAAATATTGCCCATCAAGGGCAAGATAAAACAACATAGCTTAATACATTTTATCTACAGTATTATTGTTTGGCTACTTTGTTGAATTTAGATAAAGCCCATATAAACAATGGACAGTGTAACAGTGCCCAAAGGTTTGGTATTGGTTCTTACTCAGAGAAAACAGAGATGGCATGTCCATTGATGACAAGCTTGCCTCCTTCAATTTTCACATCACCATGGAAACGTCCGTGTGTGGAGTCATACTTGAACATGTATGCCTGTCAGCGAGAAGACAGGTTTTTAGTCAGCGGAGCCTTCGGACAATCAGTAAACAAATGTACTTGATATTTAATTACTTAGCATTATGTGCTTCTTAGTATTAACACAAGGGAAGAGACAGTAGCCTACCATGTACTCGACATCGATGAAGGGGTCATTGATGGCCACAATCTGTGCCTTGCCGGTGAGAATAGCAACGCGGGTCACCAGGCGACCAATGCGACCAAATCTGACATGAATAAATAATATTCATATATTAATGTATAGCAGTAATACCCATCAAGAGCAACAATGTTAATATTCATAAAAAACATCTTATTATTACCAACAAGAAGAAGAAAAAGAAGAAAAAGAACTATATGTTCAAACACCCATAAAATAAATATGTAATATATATGTAAATTCTGTATGTTTACACAGTCTCTTCTCTGCCTCATGCAGGGCCTGCTGCTGTTTTACAATCTTCCAGCAGAGGGCAGCATCAGCCAACACATGCATTTGAACACGTACGCACACTAACATTCATCCACTTATACACACCTTCACACATTTACACTCTCTCTCTCACACACACACACACACACACACACACAACTGATGCTAAGCCTTATATGGCCAGCTCACTTTGTCAAGATAACAAAAGGCCACATCTACACATGAAAGTCTCTGCCCTCTGCCTAATATGGCAGCCAGGCCGACGGCAGCAGGGCAAACAGAGACGTCACAGTCAAGTGAACTGAGACCTCAAGTCCAATCTGAAGACCAGATACCAACGAACGGTCTCCAGGACTCAAGACAACTGCAGGCCACTTGTGGGTTGCTGTTTGTTGCAGTTGTTTAAGCAGCTGCTTTAGTTTCAGGAACTCCTAACCCCTCAAGCATGGCACATGCCAGTGCATCTTTTAGCAGGAAACGCAAATGCCAGGGTGCCCTGCCAACTCCCATGCCCAGAGCTCTACGGTCAAACCGTATTATTTACAGTACATGTCACCTGGACGGATTAGCACCAAGCCGAAACTCAAGCTGAGCCTGGTTGGCAAAGTCTTGGTGCCACCATTGGGGCACTGATCTGAATAGTTGGCAGGAGAATCGTGCGATGCCACTTTCATCAGGATTATAAAGGCTCTAGTGTCCCTTCCTACGGCCGGATACATCACAGCAGCTGCACATAGATACTGGGACAGACAGACAGATAGACAGACAGCTGACGCAGACTGCATGAATAAAGTCATTTCATGCACTGAGGAAGCAAATGTTATTCTGATGCCAGCCAGATAAAGAAAAACAATGACATATGGTTAACGGCATTTACTGGCAGGCTAAACAATGCAATAGACAAGCCTACAGGCTAGAAAATCATCTACAATAAATAGAGATAATTGTAACTGTAATACAGAGACTGAAGGAAGAAACAGAAGAAATCCTGATGAGGTATTCAAACTTCTCCAGTCAAACACAAGTAGGTTCAAGATGTGTGAGGGAATATTTATGTTGGCGTAAGCAAAGAGTCAAAGAGTTATTATTGGTGCCCTAGAGTTCTCTCTGGAAAAAAAGTTCCTCCAGAGTCCACCAAGTCACAAGTTAACAGATGAAGAGGTCTCATCTCATCGTCTCACTATCAGTCATACAAAAGCCACCCTGCTGATCCAAACACGCTGCTCATAAAGGTTGCCGCTCTAAAATTAGTTGGACACTGTACAGGAATGCGACAGCTGAGGAGTGGAGAGATGGAGTTGAGAGACATGATTGAAAGAGTGAATGAAAGACAACAGAGAAAGAGAGAAAGAGAGAGGAGGTGAGAGAGGGAGGGAGGGAGGGAGGGTAAGCACAAGATATGAAGGAGAGGCAAGACAGAGAGAAAGAGAGGGAGGAAGAGAAAGAGAGAGGCACTGTTTGATATGGCCTGGGAACTATTCTAAGCATAGCGTGCAATAGACCAGACCGAGGTAGTGTGGAGTTACACACGTACCACCACTCTCCCTGCGTTTCAGTGGGCCTTCCACTGGGCACATTCTTATGTAACATCTCTTCTGCTCTGCCCTTCCAGGACCCCCTCAACCTCTGCACTGCCTCTGCAATGCCACTTTCAAAAGCCCAAGCAGAGACAGGTTCCGAATGCATTAAAGTCATTCACATGTAAGGTCACTCACCCGTTGACTCCGAATTTCACCATTTTGTCGATCTGTTTCAGTCCTCTGAAGAGAGACAGAAAGAGAGGGAGGAAAGAAAGAGAGAGAGAGAGAGAGAGAGAGAGAGAATTAGTTGCACAGCATCCTTTAGATTAAAGTGAGGTGTGAGATTTACTGCTACTCTGAAACAGAATTCTTTGAGAGAACTGTTCATAACTCTCCTTGATAACGGCATATGCTAATCCAATCTTATCTTAAATAGGGTAGACTTTATGCATAATTCCATAAATCTATAAAAACAATCAGCCATCTGATTACAGCCAGTTCAATAACAGGCCTATGGCTCAAAAGATGTGAACATAATAGTTACAGCAATATAAATGCAGTTGCAATGCATATTGTAAACTTATTCAAAACCTTCACAATGTTTTCCATGTCTATTAAGTTTACACAAAGACGAATGTGGGTTTACCGTCTGTGAGGGTTCTCTGTCCCGTTGAGTGCTGTGAGAGGGGACGACCAAAGGGGGGCTGCCAATATAAGCCACTGGTCGGTCAGAAGGCCCGCCTCCTCAGAATGTCAAGGTCGGGGAAACTTGACGCAATTGACCCGCGCCACTTCAGATAATTCCACTAGAAATAACATTTCTAATCATGACAGTGTCATGTTTTAAAATTCAAGATAGATTGTATATTGAATAGAAAAGGAAGAACAAAGACCTCTAAAATCATTAATTGAGCAGGCTCATATCGATATCATTATGTTGTCATATGTTTTCATAAAACATATGAAGTAGGTATACTTCAACCCTGATTGTAATTACCCGCAAAAGCTACTATGCATTGTTCATGAAACAATATTTAAGTTTATAAAGCAATTGCTGCGCGATTTGTTGTGTTGTGCGTCCTCACAGGAAAATTGCGCACTATTTTGCGCACCTTTTGCCCTTTCAGCGTACGAGTGGATAGATTTGGGTGCACCCCAAAATTAAAGACTGTATTTCCTGGTTAGCTGTTGCTAGCATAGGCCACACTCTTGCTCAACCATATTTTGGGGATGTATGTACTATACTATACGGTCCTCATACTATACGGTGGGGTGAAGTAAAGGTCAACCTAAAAATAATGCAGATAACATACGCCACCGTGGATGGACTACACGTACTCCTTCCAGGTTCATTATATGCCAAAGGGTGTGACATTTACCAACCATATGACCAATTTCTACATATAGGTGGATCAAATGTATGGTTCCCATATAGAACATATTAAAAACATGTAGAACCTAAAATGAATGCTGACATCCAGGGAACGTATGGTTTACTAGGCCTTTGCTTTTTTCAGTGGGCTATTAATGGTGGAAGGGGGAAAGAGAGACTGATAATTGCAAAGCATGGTGCATCTTGCATGTTGACTCAACGTACATAAACAAGGCCACTTAATAACGGAAACGCTATGGGGAGCCATGAACTTTAATCAGCTCTGCAATAATGGGTTGAATTAAACAAGAACTGGCCTGTCCAGAGAGAAAGAGAGAGAGAGAGAGAGAGAGAGAGAGAGAGAGAGGGGAAGACAAACCAGTCTATTTTCTAATTTATACCTTAGGACTGAATGAGTAGGATAGTCTTTCAAGAAAACATAACACAAAACACAGCATAGGTTTGGTTATCCATTTTCATCATTCACTGTAAAGGAAGACATACAAAAAAGCAAAATAACATAAAAACAGTACAGTCCTCATTAAACATTTCTTTAAACAACATAAAATGACCTTAAGCACTTCCATGAAAAATGTGCTTGTTCCAACATGTCCTTATGTGTAAAAGCACCAATCTTGTGAAAGGAATCTACTTATTAGTAAGTGAATGGGCATGACGGAGGATTTGGCAAGAATACAAGCTTGACTTAGTAACAATTACAGTTGTTTGCATTCCAGAATGGATTGTGTTTGTGGACAATATGATACTCTGATAAGCATCAACAAGGATGCAGATTGCTTTCATCTTTCTTTGTACAAATGTCAAAAAAGAAAAAAGAAAATAAATCTGTGAAAATATCTGACAATTGCAGGTACTGTAATGCAGCTACACATGCACACTGCCATGATTTTTTTTTTTTTTTTATGTAGGATTAATTTCATTACTTTCAACACTCTGTTACATTTTCCCCTTGCAAAATTGGGATTTTGAAATACTTCTACTGGAAACATTTACTTAATAAATACTATAGGTATATAATGCTTCTCGTGTTAGTGCTTACAGTATGAGAAAATCCAGCACTCGTCTGTTCAGTTGAAATGAAAAGAAGGAAAAACAAACAAACAAACAAATTAAAAAAACGTGTAAACTGGTTAATTCCTATCAAAGGAAACTGTATGACACCTGTCTGATTATGAGTGTCAGGTGGCATCAATAGACTTACTAGTTGTTGTGGCACAGTTTGAAATAAGAAGACTATTTCCAGGATAATACCACATCACAGAGCAGTCCAGTAGTGTCCAGATCACAAATGTTCAGACCGAGATTTTGAAGGTCCCTTAACAGCATTTAACATGGTCCAAGGGCGAGGATATGATGTCACTAGCACCACTTAGCTTCCTAATTACACTTGAACTGAGTAATAATTAGAATTAAAAGTAAAAACAAAACAAAAAAAAAATCAATCAAACTTCCAAAAATCAACCCCAGAAATCTATTACAGTAAGTACGTAAAGAATAATAATAAAACAATCCCTATGAAACATAAAAAACCAAGAGACACGGCTGACACCAGAAACATAAGTTAGGCTACTGCTGTAACTACTCCGAGAACAAGGAACCAAACAAGAACCAAACAAGCACCGATCAATGCAGAGAGCAGCTCTATGTTAGTGTATGTGGAGGGGACATACAAGGCCTCCCCCTCTCTCTTCATGGCCGTTTCCTTCTCAGGAGGGTTCCCCCCCCCCCCCTTCCTCTCTACATCTGTTTTTTTAGGTTCACTTCCGGGCACTCATTTTTTCTTTCGCTCCTGTGAGCACCGGGGGCAGTACCTGTAAACGGACAGGTTCAAATGCTTTATTAATGTTAATAAACAACAACAACAACAACAACAACAACAACAACAAGAAAGCACAGGCCTCATTTGCCAACTTCCCTTAATGAAGGCATGGTGTTCAACAATTTTTTATTCAGCTATTGGCATTCTGTAATTTCAGCATGTGTTCATCATTAAAAACTGAATATTATCACACTCATGCACACTGGAACTTCTGTGTAGTCACAAACGTAACGTAATTGGTTGTTAAACTTTATCAATTCTGCAGCTGTGTAGACTGATATTCTAAATGGGGTTTCAAAACTAACTTACACATATGATAGGGCCCAATACCCCCCGCCCCCTTCCTTCCTCTCTCCCTCCCGCCCCATCCCAACCACCAGCAGCAAACTGCAGCAGGAATGCTTCATGCAAGCAAATAAAACAAATGAAAAGAGGATCAGCTTGACTTGACTCTCTTACCATTTTCCACGTGGTTTGGTGGTGAGGCCCACACAAGCGAAATGGAACCACTCAATGGAGCACTGAGGTGAAGATAGCATAACAGACACACAATTAACCAACAAGCTGCAGGTACAAGCATCACTCTTTGCCATCAATATCAGACACACACAAACAACACACACTTTATTTGCTGTAACCCTTCTATCTTACAATGCCCCTTCTGCTGTGGAGATAGACAGGAAATGAGTGGGAGAGAGATGGGGTATCAGGAAATGACCACGGGTCGGACTCGAACCAAGGAACCCAGTTTCATGGTATGGTGCCTTAGCCAACCGAGCCACGACGCTCCCTTGTTACTGTTCGTGTTAAATGCCCACTCCTTCAGAAACACTGGTAATCAACTCACGTCGGTGTTGTCACAACCAATCATCTCCCCGTAGGACACCTGGTGGCAGAGGCAGTAAGTGGGCTCATTGGGATCCACGGGCATGTCCAGCACGTCTGACGGATGCACGTTCCCAAAGGTCACAGCGGGCACGGCAGTAAACTCCGGTCTGCATAACAGAAAGAGGATTACAGATGAAAACAGGAATGGTGACTTCCCAAGAAAAGGAATGGTGACTTCCCAAGAAAAGGAATGGTGACTTCCTTGCAGCCTTTATGTTGCTCGGTCCGTATTTTAGCTCAAGAGGTGCTGAAATGTGTATTAGTATACATGACGTAACAGGCACACATCTAGGAATTGACACATTCTGCGCACATTTACGACATTCCGCGCTCCATGACAGTCGCACAGACGCTTACAGTTATGACACGGTGTAACACTAACATGGAACACAATAAAGTAGAATAAGTGGGTGAATCTGTGCTTACGTCTGCATGAGCTTGACCTTCTTCTGGGCACTCTTGGGGCTTGAATCGTCATCAGAGTTCTTCACCTTTGACCTGGTGCGTGCCACTTTCTTTTCCTTGGGACCGCGGAGGTCACCTGAGGGTTTATTTAAAACAAAACAAAAACACACACACAAAAACTGAGTGAGTATAATATATACTGTACATGTCACACACACACACACTCACAAAAATATATTTTTTAAATAAACTAATAATGCATCTCCAAATGATGAAACCAACTTCAGCTTTTTTTATATCTAAAACCTTGCAGGTATATTTTAATGCCTAGATTAACTGTGACAGGAAAATAGACACTTTCTAAGAGACATGTAAGGTCATCATACATTAAAAGCTCCGACAATCTAAGGAGGCTGAGCCGAGTCTGTCGCTACATCTAGTCAGAAACAGCGCAAGGTGACTAATGTGTGTGTTGCTCTGGAACAGACTGAGCTGAAGTCACTGTAGAACACTGGAGAACTGATCAAAGAAAGGTAGATCTAAAGGAAGGACTTTGAAGGATGTCTGAAGCAGCATCCCTAAGCAGCTTCCCCCTTTTGTGTCTGTGGTGCTACGGAAACCAACTGCCAAATTCAAACAGCAGGGCCCTTGTGACTTATTTAGAATTCAATCACAGATTAATCACATTGCCCACTCAAACTCATGTCCACAAATGCTTTGGGGTTTCTGATCTGATGCATGCTTAATAGAAGATTTAAGAGGGGAATTTTTTTACAGGGCTGTGTATGTGTCCTACAGGAGGGAGGAAGGGAGGATAGGATAGATCCCTCCATCCGTAAAGATGTGGAGTACTCTGTTCATACGAAGGTACAAGAAAACATTCGAAAAGAAAAGAAAACCATTTAAAAACAAAAATGTAGTCATTTATTGCGCTACACTCATAATTCTAGGCTTTCAGACAACTGTATGAGTTTGACATTTTGACATTTTCAGCTGCCTCTGATTCATTTATTCAGGATTATTTTATTTGTTAGTATTAACATATATTACTTATTTAATATTTGATCTGTCATTTATTTGGTTTTATATAGGTTTTTGTTGACACTGAATAACTATTGAGTATCATATTAACATTCCATACAAATAAACTTGAACTCAAAACATCTTATTTAAGTTACATTTATTTTGGTGTTCTTCTACCCATTGGAGGGGATGAAGGAGGGGGGGCACCTAACCCTACACTGCTCTTTAGGTGCTGACAGACCAAAGAGGGTTTTTGGGGCATAGTAACTTACCCTTGTTGCCCTTGCTTGAGGCAGAGTCATAGTCTGTGCTTTCAATTTGCTTCTCCTTCAAGTCAGCCTCAAAGCGGGCAAGATCTGTATCCAGGCGGCGAATATGCTTGTCCACCTATAACAAGGGGACACAGAGGACACAATGTATTGGTAACATTTAAAATACATTGAAAATGTGGCACTTAAGACATGCTTAGAGCTCAGGAGAGAATACAATGCCTTTGTTAATTTTCAACAGCTTTAATTATGCATGTTATGTTTATCAACTTGACTCTCTCCCCCCCACACACAAACACACACACAACAAACAAGTAATACAAGTTTTTTTGTGTAAATTAAAGACTCCAAACACATTTAGCAACTAAGTAACCACTCACTAGTATGACGCTGATGTCAAGTTTAGCTCCAATGGATAACTCACCATCTCATAGGTCTGCATTGCCAGTTGCACCTTGTCATCCCCAAACTCTTTGCATTTCCCATAAGACTGTTGAATCTGGCGCAAGAGAGAGAGCTTCTGTTCCGGGGATAGCGTGCGAGCATTAGTTGTGTACTCCCGTGCCAGTGAGTCAATCTGCCCTTTCAGATCTGGGGGAGAATGGAATACAATTAAACTTAGAGACTTTACAAACAAAAGTGGATATTGTGAGCAACGATATGTTTAACCACCCCAACTCAACCTAACGTACCCTCGGTCCGCTGGTCCAGATCTCGCATGAGCTGGAAGTTCCTTTGCAACTCAAAAGGCAGATTCTCTATGCCTTAGAAAACAAAAACAGTTGTTGGCTTTGACAGCATCCGCCCCAATTAGCATACGACACTAACAACATCAGAAACGAGATCAGATTTATCATCTACCTCCATCATTATTATCATCAGAACTACATTTTTTTTGGGATTTAAGCGTCTTCTAGTCCAGTTGCATACAACTTAGCACTTTTGACAACTATTGCTTGGATGAATGAAAATCTTCACAGGCAAGCTATTAGGCTAAGTTACCAGGCATGCTAAGAAGCGGTTAGAAACATATACGTTTTCTTACAGAAGCAACACTGTTTTAGATACAAGACCGCTATTGTTAGACACAAATGTAACATCAGACAATGAATAGTTCCTCATGAGCTTATATCATTAATATGCACGGAGACCAAAAGAGACGTTAATGTCAGCTAACATTACAGCTAACTTTACTCTGGCTAACATACTTTGCTGTTTATGTTAATCCTTCTGTTGACAACTCTTTCAGGAGAGAGATCTCTAATTTTGTCCACTCTGTATTGTAAATTTGGCTAACAGAATTTCCAACTCCACAAGCATTCATTTTCGTTCACAACCTAAAATAACTATATACTTACTGTCCAGGTAGTGCTCTAGATACATCCCCGCCGCCATCTTGACGAACACAAACAAAGACTTTTCCGGTATGTCCGGAAATGTAGCTAGAGGGCGACTGTGAGCAGCCTTACTCATTAACCGAGCCAATTTACTGCAATTATGTTGAATTTGCCTACTGGAAAAGGTGCAGTATCCCTGCTACCAAAGTGTGTCAACGTTTATAATTTAACCGTTATTATGTTTTTAGTGTTGGCCATATTTTATAGGTCTAGCCTAAACCATGCGGTGAACACACCGGTAGTGAGGGCACATCTTTATTTGTCGGTATGACGTTCTTTAAAAGTTTGGCAACTAGGCCCAGCATAGTAGGCTAGGCTAAATGTAATATTTTGGAGACAAAAATCCGCTTTCATTAGGCTATAAAAAATAGGTCTACAAAACACTCCGCACTATACTGCACAACATCTTTGACCAGGAAAATTCTGCATTAATACATAAGAAACTAGTTTTTCTGTACAGTGCCGACCGGGTTGAGTAAGTTGAACTGACCCATGTCCCACCAGACTTGCATAAAAGGTGCTGCATCAGCAAGTGGCCATGCATCTTAATCACATTGTATCTGTTGGATTTACAGTAGGTTATTTGGGAATAACATTTGATGTTGCTTGTCTGTGTCTTATTTAGAAAACACTCACATTGCTGGCCTGCCTTGGTCCACTTCATGTAAGCAGAAGATCTCAAGACCCTGTCTCCCTGCTTGGGTCATATTTAGAGGTGAGAATCAGAAGGGCATGAGGTGAATATAATATCAGTCTACTGTCAGCCTATATCTCTGATTTTATCTATTCCTTAGGGTCAAGCCACATTCTCTTTTATCTCTAAACCCAGCATTAATCAACAAGTCAATATGTCTACTTAGGTCAATTCTAGGTTAACCAACACTGACTGAGCTAATTAGCTAACTAAAAGTTTTAGTTGTCATTGGTTCAGTCAGGTTAAGTTCAGACTCCTTTGTGGAATACCTCTAGGTCTAAGTCATTTTAGCTTGTTTCCTTTAGCAGACTTGTGTCAGAAGGGGGCAGACTTGGCTCTTGAACAGCGAACTGGCAGTGAACACTAATGAATTGGGTCTGTAAACTCACTTTTCATTTCATTTCATTTTCTAATGCCCTATTTAGTTAATTTTACCTAATGGTGTCTTTTTCATGGCCTCTGTTGTATAAAACGTTCTCATTGTTTTCCCTACAGGCAGCAGTCAGTGGTGTCAAACAGTCATACCATATTTATCCTTTACCTGACTGAACATTTTGATAGAAGTTATTAAGAGAACGTTTTTTAAATGAACCTCAATGGGGCTGTCACCCTAATGACTGTTAAAGTCCATCTTGTTTCATGTGCTTTAGTAGATCACTTGTAGTATCCCTGTAGTGTAAATACTCAACAAAGTAAATGAAAATAAAATCCATCCTTCGATTGTGGACAAGGGCAACAATTGTGGACTGATTTAGATCTGTGCAGAGAGCTCTATCTAAATTAGAGTGCCATCAACTTGCCTGATAGTTTGCTAGCTGAATTTGACCCTCAAATTCATCAGGATTAAGCCATTGAATGAATTGTTATGAAAATAGGATATCTAACAACATGAAAATATACCAAAATGCAGAAACTTGCAGTAAATGTAAAAAAAAAAATGCTGGAGAAAGATCCACTGGCCTCAATATTGGAGGAAGATCCTGTCTTTTAGCCTATATCACCAATGTATTTTCACACAACATATTGTTCAGTACTTTTTATTAAATTATTGCGCAATGATGACAGTGCAGCCACACTTTGTTGTTGCGTGGAGGCTGTTCTTGCGTCCCTTTTTCTTGGTCATGAGACGCGCCGTTGCTTAGCTACATTACTCAAATCTCCCCACGAGTTATATTTAGTGTGTTTAGTGAACGTTTGTACGTGAAGTGACTTATGAGGCGGAGTGTGCCTGTCACTTGCACTCCGCTGAGGAAGCTCGATGGCGTGTGAACAGTGAATACCTGTTCGACCATTTATGAAATGAACTTGAGGTTACAACCACGATTTTTCAGCTTGTTTGGGAGGACAAGCTGCGGAATGATTAATTTGCTCTGTTTGAATTAAAAGATTGCCTCTTCTGTAGAGTGCGAGAGCAAGGGCGAGGAGAGTGCCATCACAGCTCCACAGGAACTCTGTTGTACTCAGCTCGGAGCCGCTTCACAGAACTGAAATGTCAAATGCAGTGACTAGTGAAAGAATGAACTGATTGGGAGACGGAGAGAGAAAGAGAGAGAGAGTGAGAGAGAGAGATTGAAAGAGAGTTAGTTAGAGAAAGAGAGAGCGAGGATAGATAGGCCATTTTCTTGTGAGCTCTCCTCCTTATAGGAGCTCATAGAGGGAGATTGGTGTGTACACCCAGAGCGATGAGTCATGCATAAATAAAGAATGAGACCCAGGGTCACGGCGTGGTGTGGTGAGGATGCAAGGACAACAATGGAGGATTTATTGGCCACGATTCTAAAAGAGAAGAGATGTCTGAAGGAGGGAGGGATGGAGAGAACCAGAGAGGGAGGGAGGGATGGAGAGAACCAGAGAGGGAGGGAGGGATGGAGAGAGGGAGGGAGGATGGGAGGGTAGGGGACAGCCAACGATCTCTTACAAATCCTCTCACCTCTGTGGCAGTTTGCAGAGGCCTGCCATTGATTCCCAGTCTCAATAACATGAGACATACTGTTTGTTTCCCACGGGTAGCCCTTTGAAGCTGACCAAGTGTGTGTGTGTGTGTGTGTGTGTGTGTGTGAGTGTAAGTGATGTTCCTATACAGTAATTGTGCACAGGTGTTGTGTGTGTTAAGGTTAAAACACCACCCAGTTTGTTTGACATGTATGTACATTTTGACAGTTTGTCTTGCTCAGTTCCCTAATTCTTTCAATCAGAGCAAGGCAAACTAGCATTCATCTAGACAATAACAATATTTTGAATTAGTCTGAAAACCCCTGGTTTCCCTGATCAGTCGAAGTATCAGAATAGAATTCAAAGGCGCATTGGGGCTGTCGTCTCTGTTACTAAACTCCGATCAGCTTTAGCTAGCCCACAAGAGAGCCAGCAGTCATGCGACTCTCACCAGGCCGAGTGATACGACTTGAACCTCACTAAGAATGACACAAGGAGTGACAGCGTCTGTGATCAATGTTGAAAGTTACATCATATGCAACGTCGCATCCCTCCGTTCCCGTCTCACTGGTCCTGTGGCGGGCGGAAACGGTTGTGGACTAGAATTCCGTACGCGGCTGCCGAGAAAAATGTATTTATATAGTGTATTTTATACATCAAGGCAGTTCAGTGTGTTTTGAAAATGGACACGGCATGCAAGCATAGAAGCTAAAAGCTGCCTTAATACACTTTATTTTAATGCCTAGGAAAACTAAAAATTGTAACCAGGTTAAACCATGAAGAGTAAAAAAGGAATGCATTTGAAAAAAAACTAAAGAAAGAAAGAGAGAGAGGAAAAAGTGGCAGCGTCTGCAAACTGCTTAGAGAAGTACTGTTATGGAGTGTTGGAG
>JAGFZM010001388.1:34949-39949 GCA_017657215.1 Limnothrissa miodon | reverse complement strand
GAACCTCACCCTCACCTGCGTGGAAAATAGCAACCACTCACTGACACGCTTGTGTGTCTGTGTGTGTGTGTGTGTTTGTGTGTGTATCAGTGTCTGGTTTTTGTGTCTGTGCGTCACACCGGGTGCGTTTGAGGTGCGTAAAACACAGTCTCACACATGCAAACACACACACACACACACCCACACACACACTTATATTAATGAGCATAAACCACACTGCTCTGTTTCTAACACACACACACACACTCACACACACAGTCAAGAACCCTGCATCTGATGACTCACTCTCTCACTCTCTGCCTTGAAGGCAGACCCAGGTGTGAGCACATGTGTGTCAAATTTCGTAAAGTCCGCGCTGCCTTAGGCTAATGCCCTGTGTGTGTGTGTGTGTGTGTGTAAAACTGCCGATCTACTACGTCTGCACGCCAGGCGGTTCGGGACAATTGCTACCTAGGGACGTCTTGATGCCTGTCATAGCACTGAAGCCAGCCCCCGTGACACCTGCTCCCACCGGGGGGAGAGACTAGGGTCCCGCTGGTGCAGAGCTTGGTCCACCACCAATTCTTAGATCATAGGCACACAAGATAAGGAGTGGGTGCGGATGGTGGGGTGGGGGTGGGGTGGGGGTGGGGGGTGGCGTTGGAGAGAGGACAGACAGGGAATTTGCAGGCTTGGAGGGGCAGACGGGCTTGTGTGTGTGTGTGTGGGTGCTTTGAAGCTTCCCTCTCACATGAGATGAAACCTGCATGCACCCCCCCTCCCCAAACGCCCCAAGCCCTGTTTGTCAAAGGGAATGCCTTAAAACCAGCACTGGCTGATGGGGCTCACCTCACTGTCTGACCCAGTAATATATAAATCATTGTGAGTGGATTTGACCTTTGCTTGTCATTGAGCCGGCGTGCGGCTAGCAAGCAAGCACAGATTGGCGGCGAGAGAGGGAGTGAGGAAGGCAGGGATACAGTCAGCGTACTGCTGAAAATGAAACTCCGACTCTCCTCTCATCTCATTTGTCTTTCTCCCCCGTGTCCCCTAATATTCACTCGGCACCAGGAAAAGCATAGGGTTTGATACACACACACACACACACACACACACACACACACATATATGCACACTCAAATCACACAAGGGAAAGTCGGAGGACGTTTAGCAGCTGAAGCCCATGAGAGGAGCGAGACTAGCGGGCTGTCTGCACAACTGGCATAAGCAAGCTGATTATCTGGGGAAGAAATAAGCTAGATTGTCAGCTAGGCGTACGTGTGCCTAACTGCATATGTGTTCCTATGTGTGAGTGTGAATTTGTGTGTGTGTGTGTGTGTGTGTGTGTGTGTGTGTGTCATTGGTGTCATATTTAGCATACGTGGCTAAAAATAGCCCGGGCTGCTGGAGAGAGGGATGAAGAAGTGGAGAGGGGTGCTCACTAAAGTAAATATGGGTCAGGCGTTTACCGCATCTTCACACTCCCCAGTCACTAAGGCTAAGGGCTAGATAGCCAACCGGCAGCTTCACTTGCCCTTCAGGCGTTGCCATTGTTTTGGCTCCCTTTGTGGCGTGAAGATAAGAACAACACCTTCACTGGCAGTCCCATGCATTTATCTAAATATAATAACGATAATATGGCGTGATATTGCTTCTCTGAACTCATAGTGGTACTAATTTGTGCCAGGGATCATTTTGTTTTTCTCATTTTGACTGATTAGTTAGCTAGGTCATGAGAAGGTGGCAGGACTCAAGCAAGAATTATATTTCTTTTGTGCATTTTTGATGTGACCTCTATTTCCCCAGCTCTAGCTAAATACAGTAAATCCACACATCAACATTAATATAATATAATCTGTCATCTTATTGCCATTGTGGATGTGACAGAAAAATCCCCCAATCCATGGAATTGAGCTCAATCTCTCTCATGGTTAATTTAGTGGCAATCCTGTGTTCCCCTGTGTACTGTAGCTTCACTGTTCCAGTGTTGAAGACAAAGACACAGAGGCTGGATCTCAGAGTCCCCAACCCCCGTACCACCTCCCTCCTACCCCCTGCCCCCTTCAACCCTGAGCCCTCAACCAACCTAAGGACCTATCGAGCAAATGTTTTTCCTTTCCCCTGTTGCTCACAGGTGCTCTTGGTTGTGAAGCACCATGAGAGAAGACTATTGCCTTAGACCAGGCCAATTCAATTGGCGGCCCGTGGCCCACATGTGGCCCAAATGCGGCCCACAAGTGGCCCAGGCAATGCCTCCCTTCCAACCCAATTAATTTTATATATAGAGTAAATGTAATAATATAAATTGCATGCATTCTCAATCTTTTAAAGTGTTGAATGCTGTCAATTTGTCAAAGGGTTGTTGTCAAATGTTGTCAAAGGGTAAAAAATAATTTTGTTTAAGTTTTATAATTAGAGTTTGTGGCGATTTAAACATGTCATTACCACTTGTTAATGACTGCTGAGAATGTGCGGCCCAACTTGGTTTATGTGGTTATGTGGCCCAAATGAAATTTTAATTAAATAGCCCTGCCTTAGACACTGTATACATTAAATTGAACTGACTTGGACATATCAGCCAATAATGAGCCCAGTTAAGACCAGACCAGTTAGGTTTTTGAGGGTCATGGTTTAGGGATTAGGGCAGGGGTGGGCAAACGTTTTGATTTGTGGGACACAACGGGTTATACAATTTGATAAAGGGGCTGTGCCAGGAGCATAGCGTTTGAAATAATATAAACAACATGTAAAGGTCATTTTATTTCACAGTTTTGGTTTTTAATAGGTAGTAAAGCATGGGTATTGAAGGTTTTTTTGAAAAAAAAAAAACATTTATTAACAGCAATAATAAAAGACATTGCAGGGAAAATGCTAAATAAATAAGATTTAATAATATTATTTAATATAATATGGACAGGTTTCGCGGGACGGATTAAAAAGCCCAATGGGCCGTACAGCCCCAGGCCGTAGTTTGCCCATGCTTGGATTAGGGGGTGATGATTCAGGCACAGTTTTAGGGCTTTATTGTCACCTCATTCTCTCTGTTAATCTCCCCTCACTAAAGGCACAGAAACTATTCCAGGGAACAAGCACTTGGTCAACTCACTTTGGTCTCAGGATAGGCAAAAAAAGACAAAATATGTTTAACAGAATTTAGGGCACATGTAAATTTACGATTTGAAGGATTCAGGGCTATTTAAGTAGAGAAATGGTCCAAGTTGAAATGGTCAAATTTAAGGCACAAAAACACAAAACATAAAAAAACAGCTTAAATCACTTTTTAAATACAGTAGTGACCGTAGTTCACTCAAAACAGAAAACGTTGAGGCAGAATGGTCACACCATTGTACAGAATGTTCCAAGAGAGCTCAATGAGCTTTTCGTTCCAAAGCTCTGTCTGGCTAATGTCTGTCTGGCTAAACTCTGTCTGGGGGCAAAATGTGAGTGTTGCATTTTAGTGTTGTTTTTGTAGTAGTGTTCAGGCTGCTAGGTGTTGTTCTAAAGTAGTACGCTCATGGAATACGCAAGTTGTTTTCAGCACAGATTTGCATTCACTGAGATTGCATTCATTCACAATGCGTTTAAAGGTGACATAAAATGGATCTTATGATGTTAAAATCAAACATATTCAACTTTGATTTATCAAAAATAAGCTCAAGCATAACTAAAACATTAAAACATATTTAGGCTAGGTGTTAAAGTGGTCCTTTTAGCTAAATGGCGCCCTCTCTGGCAACCACAATGAAACCACAATTGCTTTGTGATATTTAGATAGATAGATAGATAGATACTTTATTGATCCCCAAGGGGAAATTCAAGGGAATTTTTGATGTCACATGTGGGCTATGTTCTTATTTACCCATATTTTAGTGTCTATGTCTATTTCTAAGCAGGGCACAAATATGACTCATGTTCTTGAGAGCTCTTTGGCCATGCACAACCTCAAAAAGGTTTTTCCATTCTGTGTCCCCTTTAATCCAGAAGCCCCATGTGGTAAAATGTGATGTAATAGGTCCTCAGAATGTCCTCTGAGGTTGGCATGGAAATCAGTGCGTTGTCACAGTTGAACAGCATGGCCTTTAGGTGTTATTGACGTTTCATCAATATGGCAGTGTCATTTCTGTTGATGTTTTGAGGCAATCTTTAGATGTAAATGGACTGCATTTATATACTGCAATCTCTTTTTCAAGCACTCAGCACTCACATCACAATTGATCACATAATCACCTATTTGTGATTTGGCATCCCGGCTGCATTTGAAACCACTTGAACATGCAATCATCCAGTCGGGAAACAGCACCGCTGCCTCCTGTGCCATTAAACCCCTTCCTCCCCGTTGGACTTCTTAACCGTAAAATACTACACATACTTTTCTTCTTTGATAACGGCTGTTTGGGTGTACTGAAAAGTGACTGAGAGGCTTTGTGATGATCTGTTCAATTCAATTCAGTTATGTGACATTTATACAGAATTCACCAAGCGTTGGATTGTTCAGCCACTAAAAGAGAATGTGAGGTGGATTTAGACCATTGCGAGACAGGCTAGTTTTACCCCACTGACAAAGTGTTGTTGCAGTGGCACTCCCGCACAGTACGAGAGGAACCACACATTCTGTTTTATAATAGAATTGTCTCTTGACAGACATTGGACATGGACCTCCCAACAACAGCAAAGACAATAAAGAACTCCCTGGCAGTAGCTGTTTCAAGAAAGGTACCTTGAGCGGATCCACCGTGTATCTATACTGTATGGGATCTATACTGTTTGGGATCCCGCCTTGTTTGAGGAGATCATGTTGTAGTGGTGAGAGACTGGAGAAGGCGCCTTATATCGGGCTCGGGATGGGAGTTTCTGCTCCAAATCTAATTGTGTGCAGGGCATCAGTCACATCTGTGGACGTTTAGAGCTCCTCTCTGCCTGTCCGGAGGCCTCACCCAGCATTGATTAGATGTAGATTAGCTCTCCGTGACCTCTCTGACTGCTCATGGTCAACATTTGCCCGAGCTTCTTAAGGTGAACAC
>JAGFZM010001388.1:9043-19949 GCA_017657215.1 Limnothrissa miodon | reverse complement strand
CACACACACACACACACCTCTCACTCACACACTCATACACACACACCCCTCTCTCTGTTATGTTCACTATGTTCACATTAGATTAATACATTAATACATAGTTTGAGTGCAGTGTTTGGCCTAACTTGTAATGTGACCGAATTCCGAGTAAAAGAAGGCATTGTGAACTTTACTGGTTTCGTATTGTATGTATGTTGTGTAAGTGAGGAACACAACACTCTCTTACTCACACACTCATACACACTCACACTCATACACACTGTGTTGCATCCATCTGACTCCTTCCCGTATCTTAGGAATCCAAGTCTGGTCTCACCATCGCGATCGCCTTCGCCTTCCCCTCTATGTTGAGACGCCAGCTGAATTTATCTGTGCCTGTCTGCGTGGCCGTCGGATGGATGAGTTTGGCCAGGGCAGAGCAGTCTTTCGAGCCAGCAGTTTAGTGAAGCTGTCTATGCTACTCGAGGCCTGGCGGGACTGCTGTTTAGCACTCGACTATTTTATGAAACCGACGGACAGAGGGAGTAGGGAGACTCTACGGCCAGTGGTTGGTGCTGGAGGCGAATTACGTTTAAAATGTTTTCCCCAAAAAAACAAACAAGGAAAAAATCATTGCCTGAGGCCAGTTGCAAGGGTAGACACAAGGACAGGGTGAGTGCGACTGACGTCATGGTTTCTTGTGCCGCTGCTATAAAATGGGATGCTGATAAATTTCGAAGTTGTGTCTGGTGAGATGGAACGCACTTATGCAGCCAAGTGACAGGGTTACACCACAGTTCTAAATCAGACTGGCATCAAATTCTAAGGATTCCAGATATACAGTAGAGAGATGTCAGGTGAAGAAGAAATGTTAGTTTATTAAAGTTAGTTTATTAGATTTATTTTGGGCTACACAGTTAAAACAGGGCTTTCAACAAACACACATTTTTTCATATATGCCTAAGTCTTAATGATATATGTATTTAACTCATGAGGGAAAAATACCTGACCTGACTATTTCGTATTTCAGAAGAGGTTGTTGCATTCATCGAATAGAAGCTGACATAAAACAACATTGCTTTAGCTTGTTTGCTATTGTTGTTGACAGCTTATTTTTCAATGCTGCCTAATGACTGATGGCTGTCACATGCAATTTGTTTTAGCATTCACCGACCATGCTAGAGTTCACCCACATCTCCTTGACAGTGAAACCTAGCAGCTCCATTTGAGAGAGAATAAGAAAACGAAGAAAAGGTTACACACCCTCCAGACCTTAAGTGAGCTAATCCAAGCAATGCAATTTTGAGGGAAAATATCCTGTGTGTTTACATACGGTGCATGTTATTATTTTCCATTATTTGGAAAAGCTGCCCTGCTGTTTGTAAACAGGCATTACCCAGGAGAGCGGGCATTTCTAGTAATATTCCCAGAAAGCAACGGAAGGACTCATTAAGCAGGTGCTGCAGCAGTGATGATAATCAGAGCCATGCTTCCTGCCTCTGACGAAGGAGGCTCGGTGACCTTCAGATGACCTCCAGCTATTGATCAGATGCAGACGGTGTGGTGCAGTGTGTCGTTCTGGTGCACAGACTGTTTACTACCACCAGAAAAAGCACACAGCCGCCCTCCATTAATGCAGGTGTCGAGCAAATTAAGCCCCCGTTACTCTCTCTCTTTCTCTGTCTCTCTCTCTCTGTCTCTCTCTCTCTCTCTCTATCTATCTATCTGTGTCTATGTGTGTGTGTGTGTGTGTGAGAGAGTGTTGTGTCAACAAGCTTGTAATTCACAGAGAGAGATAATGGATTTTTCCCCTTGTACTCAGTGTGTCTATCATAAATGCAGTGCTATATGCATTGCTGTTGGTTCTCACAATGGTCAATTAGTTTGGCTGGGATCTGATACAGCACAATGACAAATAGGGCATCTGTAACATAAACGTCAGAAAATGGGGAAACCACTAGCGTTCCAGTGCTGAAAGACGCCCCTTCCTATTGATCTCGACAAAGCATAGTGGCCTGAGGATATGCCTGAACAAAAACAACAAACAGCATCATGTCCTGATTCCTTTCAACAGATGCCTGGGGGTTAAAGACTATGGGGTCTCCCTGTATCAGCACATTCTATTTCTAGAATGCTAATGTATGAAGTCAGAGTGTTGCTGTTTAAAGATTGAAGTAACACAATATAGTGTTTTTTAATCAATAGTTTCTAGTCTATAATGTTTTTTGGTGTACATTAGTGTCTACTTTTAAGGATAGTTTTTGTAAGACAATACATTACAATACAGTATTTTTAATCAATAGTTTTAGTCTAAACTAGTTTTATCTCTCTCTCTCTCTCTCTCTCTCTATATATATATATATATATATATATATATATATATATATATATATATAGTGTTTCTGGTGTACATTAGGGCCTACTTTTAAGGATAGTTTTGGTAAGACAATACATACAATACACTGTGGTGTTTTTAATCTATACTTTATTTGTTATGACAGTGGTTTAATCAATCGAACTGCGAGTGAGGGGAGACCAGAGGAACCACTAGTGTGGTGGCATCATCTTTAGAATATAGTAGGATATTAGATCCTAGGGGTGGGCAATATTGACGATATATACCGTATGCAATATGAATTTTGCCAATGATAGAGATTTTGGGTCATATCGCCATACCGTGATAGGCTCATTGCGTTTCCACAACCATGTGAAAAAATGTTGACCTGTAGCTTCACCTTATTGATTGTACCTTTTCATTCTTACAACGAAACTGTAAGAGCCTATAAATTGAACAGCTACTGCCTGACACAAATGCAGCTTACCAGTTTACTTCTGTGTGAATTTGAGAGTCGAACGATGACTAAACAACTGTTGTACATATTGACTTTATGCTATGGTAACCATTAAGAAACTGTTATGCTGTAAGTTACATACCAAAGTATACCGTGATATATATCATCTACCGTCTATGGTTCAAAATATATTGCAATATAAATTTTAGACTATATCGCCCACCCCTATTAGATACCATACATTACATTGCTGTATAGCGTTTTTAATCGATAGTTTTTAGTCTATATATAGTGTGTTTTGGTGTACATTTGGGCTTTTGGTGTACATTAGGACTACTTTTAAGGATAGTTTTGGTAAGACAATACATTACAATATAGTCTCTCTCTCTCTCTCTCTCTCTCTCTCTATATATATATAGATATATATATATATATAATTATTATTATTATTAATTTTGGTATGTGACTGTGAGGTCCCTCATGCTTTGACGCAGGGCTTTCGGTCCGATATGCATGACGCATATCGCTCTTGGAATTGCTTCAGTCTAGTGTATGTCCAGCCCTTTAAACACAGCTTCTTCTTCGGTTTTCTAAATTGCCAAAATATGTGACTGGTGTCAAAAAATGAAGTGTGTCTTAAATCGAGACATTTAAGCCAACTTGATGAAGTTTAGCTGGTTTTAACAAGACTGCTATAAATGACATACAGACTGAGAATATAAAGGGAAAATGAACGTAGACAATTATGTCATGGCTGGCATCAGTCATGTTGATGTTGTTTCTTTGCTGTCACTAATATTATTCACACATGTTAAGCCATCCCAGAAAAGCAAAATTATTCCGGACAAAATTAAATAGAAAAGAGCCAAACTGATCCTACCCAAAACCAATTATGGAAATCCAAAGTGTATCCAAAGTCATCCTCAAGTGTCCATAATCCTTAAATCATTCATTTATTTAATTAAATACCAAATTCATTCATTACTTTGATTTACTCAGTCCATACAGAGGCCTACATCATTGTACTAATAGGCTTTATAGCTAAATTATGTGTACAATTTGTGTACAAAAAAGTGTTTTTAATTATAATTTATTAGCAGAAGTCAAAGTAGTAATTATACATAATATCCCCTGTTCAAAAATAAATTATATAATACAATTACACAAAACACCAATTATACAAAACAACCACAGCACTCTTGAGGGTTTTATGGTTCCTAAATCAGTGGCAGCTTCCTATAAGGACACAACAAAAAGACAAACTGAATAAAGAAACATAATTACGGAATAATGTATGAGTAATCTTTTATTGATGCATATTTATATGAAATTGGCTTTTTGCACACCTTTCAATGAAAAGTGAGTTAACTTGGGCTTTAGCTTCTGTAAAGGAGCAGGTTTAGTACAACCGTTGTGCCAAGCACTGGCCTTGTGTCACTAGAGTCTGAACATTTTGTAATTTAACTCAAATTTGGCAGCCGTATTTAGGAAAAGTTAGGTGCCCTAGCAAGCATCTGTACCCTACAGTACCTTCAGTTCCTGCTGTGCTTTTTGCACACCTTTCAATGCAAAGTTGAGCTAATTTGGCCTTTACCTAAAGCACACGCTCTGTGAGGCTGTAGTGCTGGCGCCGTGCATATGGCCTAGTAACTGTGAGTTCAAATCTTGGCTGCCACTGTTGTGCCTTTGACCCTAGGCTGCTGTATAAGTATAGGTAGACTTGCCTGGCGATTAAGGTATCTGTCAGTTGACAAAGGCACTTTGGTTAAGGGTGTCTGCTAAATATGCAAGTGTACGCAATGAAACCCAGTGAACAAGATTTACAGTACACTTTGAATATTTCAATGGATCCAATATCACAGCAGCCATTTTTTCAAGAAATGGCAAGATAAGCACAATTGTTATCAATTGCTGCCAATAAGATTCTGATTCATTGTGGTAGCATATGTTGTTACCTTGCTAGTTTGTGGAAAATTGTCTGCTGTAAAATGGGTCCATCCTCTCTGTCTGTCCTGGTTGCCAGTTTGTCCTCAGTGCCTTCCACCAGTGTCTCTCCTTCTCCTCACCTTTTCCATTTGAACCTGTTTCCTATTTTAACTCCCGGTTTGGGCAACTGGTCGAGTCCCCCGTGGTCAGGTCTACATGTCAAAGCCTTGCTGTTCTAGCAGCAACGCTCAACATTCCTCACCATTCTAAACCTGCCAACATTCCAGGAACAGAATTCTGGATGTGTTAATGCCAGGCAAACATATCATTGATTCATTCATTCATATAGAAGTTAAGGCTTTGTAAATTTCAAAGGGGAAATAGCAAAACGGGTGGTAGGTGGATCTGAAATATAGGGGATGCCCATATTTGGCAGCTCTGTCCTCACCTCTCCTCTGCCATTCTCTGTCGACTAGTGAAAGAAATGTTGTCGTGTGACTGTTTCAAGTTGTGTTAAATGCAGCTTCTCCAGTCACTTGCATTTAATTTACTTTAGTGGCCACATATAATAGGACGTAGTGTTACACAAGAACTAGCCCGACACCAATAATAAGATTTTGCGTGCTAGTTTCAGTAAATATCTGGACAATAAGTAGTTTAGACATTTCATTAAATCAGTTGTTTCTTTGTTTGCCATTCTGATGACATTTCAAGGTCATTTTTGGATGTTTTTTGGACGTTAATCCATTCAGCACCTTCAGAAGAACTTCTTGTGGTCCTGAACATCCCTTGTTACCTTCCTCTCATGTTTTCTCCACTCTCTTCTCTTTTCTCCCCTCCCCTGTAGCAAGGACGTGCTGAGTTCTCATGGGAAGGAATCAATGTGAGTCTCTTTTGCATTGCATCACTCCTATCGGCACCAGCAGCTGTTTAAATATGACACCTACTGGAGTGGAGAACCCTGAGATACCAGTTCATAGTGGGCAGAAAAGTTTCTGAAACCATGGCCAATGCAAGGCCATTGCAAATGCTAACGCTAACGTCAAGGCTATGGCTAACTCTAAGGCCATCTTTACTTCTCACTTACTCATTTGAATTGGCATTTGAATTTGATCAGTTAAAACCGACACCAATTCCAAATGTGCCCACCCGCATTTACGCCTCATTTCACAATGTTTGTTTTCCAGAGTCCAGACTTGTTCTGTCTGATGGTGTCAATGTCTGTTTATTTACATAGCTCTATTAATAATAAAAAGAACAACCTGAGATTAGAATAATCTAATATTCAATAAATATAATATATAATTAATTAGGAAAGCAAATGTAAGCATATGTATGAATATAACTATTAAACAGGTAGGGGGAAAAGGCTAATATACTGTCTGTATATATATGTGGAAGGTGCAGTTAGCAATGCTGGGAGATATAATGCTTGTTTATGTTTGTGTTTGTGTTTATATTTATATTTCTAAACAGACATCTTTGTACATCAAAACCACATTATACTTGGCCTGAGGCCCAAACAAAACTAGCCACAGCAATGGTTGCCAGTTGCCTTCAGGTCTTCTCAAAGAAAACCCCTCTGTGTTTTAGTTTGGGGGGCAGGGTAGAAGAATCAGAATCAGTTTTAATTGGCCAAGTATACTTAGCATATAGCATATAGAAGAATTTCACGGTAGGTGTTTTGTTCTCTAGACAAGGAACAAGAACATCCGTCAGTATACATACAGTGAAAGAAGTACTATGGACACTTGATGGGCATCAAGACAATAGACGATATACAATAATAAATAATAACTATTCATTCGTTTTCGGTCTGGATTTTTTTTATGGTCGACTAGGAGAAGGAAGAGCTAGAGGATTGTGATGAGATGTTATTTTTATGTTACAAAGCGTTATGTGTTTACAGACAGAATAACCTTGTCGACTGCACCATTTATATACGGGATGTCCCGCCATATAAGATTACCTCTGCCTGGGAGGGTTTATCGCTGGCACGAGAAAAAAAGGAAATGGTGCTCTTGAACAAAATAGTGCTGATTCAGCGCAGGACCCCCCACCCTGAGTGGCTCAGCGGGACATGTTTGATGCAGGAGTAGACAGACATTAATCAAACGAAAGAGCGAAGAGTGTGGTAAATTGTCCTCCTACCGTAGGCACTCGGGCAGTCTCGGTTCAGCTGAGGACTCGTTTGACATCGTTTACCACGAATTGTGACCTTCACCCTTCTTTTCTTAGCGAATGAGCTGAGATGTGACATCTCACGGTTAAGCTAAAATTATAAAAACATCTCTGCAAGGAATTGCATCAAATTCTTCGGTTACATTCTCCCAACACTTCTCCCAATACGCCTCAAACTCTGTACTCTGGCAACATAAAACCCAGAGAGCATTCCAATAAACAACAATAAGATGAAAGGTTTTTTAATAGTTTCAGCTTTCAGTTCTGAAACAAGCAAAAAAACTTTTCTATCATTCAAACTATGCAGTCACTAAACTCTTAACGTTGAAATATTCCATCAGCTGGTGTGCAGTATGCATATAGGATACAGGATAATATCTGTGTGTTCCACAGCAGGCCTGTGTACCAGGGCTACCGAGGTGGTTATTGGGTGAACTATTGGGTGCTTTTGGTGGGCTGGGGAAGAGTGTGCAGTGTCAGGTGTCGTGATGGAGTGTTGAACGGGAGTGATAATTGAAATGTACTATGAGATCAACGCCATCTGTTTCCTCCTCTCCTTCTCTTGCTCACCCTCGCTCTCTGATCTTCTGTACCTGGAACATGCAATCTTTTCTCCATAATTTCCTGCCATCTTTGACCTCCTGCTCCCTCATTCTATTTTTTTCACCTTCCCGCCACACATTCTTTTTTATTTTTTCTTTGTTTCCCCTTTTTCTTTCTTTCTGTCTCTTCTATTCCTTCTTTGTGTTTTCACTTGTTCTTCATCCATGGTTCTTTCTGTTTTCTCTGAGGTACCTCCTCCCCCCACCTCTCTCTCTCTCTCTCTCTGTCTCTCCCTCTCTCTCTCTCTCTCTCTCTTTCTCTCTCTCTCTCTCTTTCGCAGCTCTCAATGGAGGACACCACCTCCATCCTGCCTCGGCTGAAGCGGAAGTCCAACCCCTATGGGATCGGGGCACTGGCTAAGTCCTCTCTCACAGGTGTGTCAGGTGTGTGTCTGTCCCGGTAGCTGGTAATCGTCCCCATGTTGGCTCCAGCGTGGCGAAGGAGGAGGAGGAGGCGTTTGGAGTCAACATGGCTGCCCTTGTGGGTACCCCCCCCCCCCAAACCCCCCACTTTTCACCACCTGTCCCTTCCCCTTTGCCTTCATTACAAGTGCACGTCAATGGCTGCCCTCTGAGGTCATTGATGATGAGATCCGATCAGATCTAACCCCGCCCCCACACCCCACCCCCACACCACTTCTACTCAGAAACTGATCAAAAGCAAACCAAGCACCGCAGCCTTCGAGACGTAAGTGCTTTCACTGACACGCCGACGGGCGCGCCACCACAGGCTGTGTGTCTGCTGGGAAGTGAAGTTGTTGTTGGTTGTGGAGTGCAGTCATAGTGGCGTCCTGTGTTTTTTTCGGTGGAGTTGAGTTCAGTGTAGTCCCAGTGTGTGTGTGGTGCAGTGTGGTGTGGAGTGTTTGTTTTGCTCTGGTGGAAAATGAATGTATCTTGTTTGACATGATGTACATTTGTGTATGCATTACCTGATACCAATGTACCTTTGATCACTCTTACTTCGTAAACTAACTTTAGACAATGATGTATGTTGTCTAGTTTTTTTTATTTTTCTATGCAACAGCAACTTTGAGAGTAGTGAAAGTTATACCCTCAAGCATCACAACATCAATAAAAACAAGATAGGGAGATTTTTCAAAACCATTGTGCTGTTTCCAGTGACAAGAAAACAGATAAAGAAAAAAACCCAATAGAAATAAGTACATGGCCAATTTGCGTTGTGTTGTCTCTCCGACAGCTTTGCAGTAATGCATCCCTTGTTTTTACCACACATTTGCATTTTAATGAGATCCACATACACTGGTGCTTTTGATGTTTCCTTGCCCAATCCCAAACTATTCATTTATGTGTCGTCTAATTAATCATGTGTTATAAATTCATTTCCAAAATGACAATGTGGCCTCCTCCTATTGGTGCAGGGGATTCGTCAAGTCTACCAGGCTTGACACGTTCAGGCACTTTCCATTGGCGCCATCCACATTCATTTTCTCACCCTGCATCGGAGGCACTTCTGTCACGTCTGAGTCACGATAAAAAGAAGAAAAAAAAGAAAAAAAAAGGAAAATAAACAGACAAAGCCCTGGTAGCAAGGCTGCTCCCCACCACCTCACTCCCTGAGAAAACGCTTCTGCTTCTCTGGCGGTCTTTAAACTTCCTCGTCTTCCTCCTCCTCTCCCCCAGGTGTGACCCGCTCCATGAAGGACAAAGTCACCAAGCCCACGGCTATGGCTCAGGGGCGTGTGGCTCACATGATTGAATGGCAGAGCTGGGGCAAACCATCCGCGGGGCCGCAGGGGGGAGTGGGACAGACCAACCTCAACCGGGAGAGGGAGAGGCGGCTAGAGAATGACGCCTACAGTGACCTCAGTGACGGGGAGAAGGAAGCACGTTTTGCCGCTGGTGAGTTGGACGCCACATGATGACTGATAAAGAAAATACGAGGGGATAATGACAAAATAATTCTGCAAGCTGATGCTAACTCTGCTAAATTTAGCCTGTTCTAGAAACTATATTTCTAGAATTATTATTTGTTTATCTTTTTTCTTTAGTGTCTTTTTCAAAGCTCTAGCTCTCTGTGTCTCAGTGATAAAACATCTCTCCTGAATCTCTGTTCCCTCCTCTCTCTTCCTTGTCCAGGAGTGATGCAGCAGTTTGCCATCTCGGAGGCGACACTGCTGGCATGGAACTCCATGGAGGGGGAGAGTCTGTGTGCGGGATCTAATCAGGGCAGTGTGGCCCACCTGAGCGAGGTCAACCAGGACAGCATCACCAGTCGTGGTAAACCTCACACCTCACCAGAATCAGAATCTGAGCCAGAATTAGAATCAGAATTAGAATCAGAATCACAATCTGTTTTATTGGACAAGTATACTTGCATATATAAGGAATTGGACTCCGGTTGGAGTTTTGCTCTCTAGACAAGCAACAAGCATCCGTCAGTATACATACAGTGAAATAAGTACTATGGACACATGATGGGCATCAAGACAATAGACGATATACAATATTATATAAAATACAGTAACCAGTAACCTCCCTGTCATCTCTGCCTAACCACTCATGTTAAAATCTGTGAAGATTCTCATTCATCCAGGTCATAGTAGTCAAAAGGCAAAAAAAGAAGTCCAGTAACCATAAAATTGGTTCAGTGCTGTGTTACTGTAGGTGTCTTGACGCTCTGATTGGTGTGATTGGCTGCTGGCAAAGGTTACGGACGTGCTAATTGGTCTGTGTCATTCCAGCGCTGCCATCCGGTGCCATCCTGAGCGTTTCTTGGCCTCGGTCCGTGTGTGGGTTGAGCTGTCACCAATAACTGACACCTTGCCCTACCTAGCACTCCGAGGCCCGCCGAGGAACATATTGCAGTAGAATGGTGCTTCGCTCACCCTCGTATGCATGCTTGTGTGTGTGTGTGTGTGTGTGTGTGTAAACATTGCTAGGTCTGCTGAGGAACATATTGGAGTAGAGTGGTGCTTTGCTCACCTCGTATGCATGCTTGTGTGTGAGTATGTGTGTGTGTGTGTGTGTGCGAGTATGTGTGCGTGTGTGTAAACATTGTTAGGCCTGCTGAGGAACATATTGGAGTAGAGTGGTGCTTCGCTCACCTCATATGCATGCTTGTGTGTGTGTGTGTGTGTGTGTGTGTGTGTGTGTGTAAACATTGGGGACGTAAGGGGTGTGAAAACAAATGGTTGCTGGCTTGGCACCGCACACACAGGAGTAGATATGAGTCAGTCTGAACCCTCTTTGAAGTGCCACGACACCCAGAAGACTGAGAGAGACCCAGAGGGTGTGGTTAATGTGTGTGTGTGTGTGTGGTGAGTGTTAGGAAACTTGGAGACACAGTGTATTTCCAGAGAGGCCTACAGCCATGACAGGCACTTTTTGTTGTCTATTTGCATTCATCAACGCATAAACAACACACACACACTTACACACACACACACACACACACACACACACACA
>JAGFZM010001387.1:27375-40772 GCA_017657215.1 Limnothrissa miodon | reverse complement strand
CCCCCCCCGCCTTTACCCTCTCACACACACACACATTCACACACTTAGACACACACACACACACACACAACACCCCCCCTGCCTTTACCCTCTCACACACACACACACACTTAGACACACACACAACCCCCCCCCCATCCCTTCACTTCTCACACACACACACTTCACCTCCCCTTGCCCAGCATGGCTAAACACTGCTGAGTTTTTTTGAGTCTGAGCAAGAGACCTCACACACAAACTCACACACATTCACACTCTACTTTCCCTTTCCCAGCACGGCTGAAAAAAGGTTTGTTCAGTCTGAACAAGAGACCTCAGCCCCACTCTAACCCCTAAGTGTGTGTGTGTGTGTGTGTTTGTGTGTATCCTTACTACATTAACACCTCTCTACTCTACAGCAGCCGGGCCTGTCGAGAGCAACAGAGCTGCTCCGTTCCTTTGAGACCTGCTGTATCTGAAGGCACATGGTCCCCTCACACCTCCACACACCTCCAATGCTTCTACCAGCTCGTGTAACTTCATCTGCCTAATTAACTCCGCAGTTCACCGTAACTAAGGGCAACAGAAACCCAGTCCAATATACTGTCGAGTAGTATTATGGTATGTGGTGCAGAGGCTGGGTCGGCAATGCAGGGAGGTTGGTCTCTGTATCCCAGAGGTAAGATATTAATGAGAAATATATGTACAGTCTACAGTGAGGGGAAGCTCACACTAACTCAAAGCTGTAAGCTGTCTATTTGGTCTATTTACTGACCCCTTTAGTTAGGGATGGTGTCCTAACATATAAAGCCCTTAACGGCCTTGCTCCAGCATATATTAAAGACTTACTTGTTCCCTACCACCCTTCTAGACCCCTAAGGTCACAGAATACTGGTCTCCTAGTAATTCCTAGAATATCAAAATCCACAATGGGAGGAAGAGCATTCTGCCATTGTGCCCCTGTCCTGTGGAACAAACTCCCTTCTAACATTCGTCAAGCGGACACTCTCAACACCTTTAAGTCTAGACTCACAACTTTTCTATTTACTGACCCCTTTAGTTAGGGATGGTGTATGGTAAGCCACACCTCCTCAGGGTATTATTGGAAAGGACTGCCTCTGCTGTAAGCTCCCGTCCAGGGCTTGGTGGCCACTGACCATTTCCTTTGGTGGTGTTGGCTTGTTATACATCATACCTTAGTTATGCTGCTATAGTTTAATGCCGCCACAATCCACCCATCTGTTAACCCGTACAATTTTCACTATTCTTTCTTCCTCCTCTCTCTTTCCTCTCCACTTACTTCTCTCTCTTCACTTAGCCAGCATCTGTATATGGTTTCACGTGCAATATAACTCACATTCTCTGAAATCTGATGGAGACTGTTCTAACTCATCTCCTCTCTGATTTTCCATGCCTTTACCACTCTGTCGTGAGTCATCACTGCCTTCCACTGCCTGCGCCTGCACCTCCTATGTTCTCCTGGGACCTTCTTCCAACGTGATCCGGCGGCACTCATGAATGGTCCTCAACCCACTCCACTGTCCATGCCACTGCCTACATGCTGAGGGTCACCCCTGCCTTCCACTGCCTGATCCTGCATCTCTGGCTTCCTGGGTGGTCTGCCTTCAGCTTCACAGATGACCCTGACATGATTGATACAGCCTCTAGCTGGCCCCTGGATTGACTGCGCCTAATGACATGGGACTATATCCTGGGATTCTAATGGGACTCCTATATTACTTTACTTTATCTACCAAAATTTTCTTGTAATGTGTATCTAATGGAATAATAGTGGACTACTCACCATCTGAGAGACTGAAAACCTGCCCTTGGCAGTTGGGTTAGCCCCTTGAGCCGTCGGAACTGCCCAAGGTTTCTTCCTCTACCATAACAAGTAAAAACAAAAAACGCTGCTAGGGAGTTTTTCCTTGCCCCTGTTGCTCATTGGGCCTCTTGTGTTAAGCGCTTTGTGACATGCCTTTTGTAAAAATGCGCTATATAAATAAAATTGAATTGAATTGAATTAAGCTGCCTGCTACAGCGGTGCCCGGGGAGCGGTGAGGGGTTCAAGGCCACTGCCCCCGTGGTCTATTGGTCAAGTATCGATCCGGAAATCCTTCCGGAACCCTAAATAGTAGGCCACGGGTGAGGATCGAACCGGCAACCCTTCAGTTTTGAGTGCGAGGCTACCTGGCGATAGGCTATACCTGTCACGCTGACCACATAGCAACATACACCTTTTCTTTTACCAAGTTATCTAATTCCCATGACACTTTGAATAAATGACATTTAAAATACAGTTACTCAAAATTTCCTTTGTGTGGCAAAGCTGACTTCTATGCTATGTCACATTACAAGTAGACAAACGCCACACGTGACGTAGCTGACAGGATTTGACCATCACTCACACTGTGATGCAGAGGTATGCAGACAGTAGTGTGACACGGCGCTGTTTCACTCACAACACTGTGAGTTAGAAACCCTGATGTGATGGTTCAGCTGTGAATACATTTTGTTTTATGTGTTAGAAAAGTGTTTCACGAGGACACCACGGCCCACTTGACCTCTGGGAAAAAATGCCACTGATCAAATGGGGGATTTAATGCGTGTGGTGACTGTTAAGTGCAGAGGCCAACTATAAAACGTTACTGTTGCCATGCAACCTTGAACGAGAGGGCGTGACGCACTATGGCTGAGTAGGGCTTTTAGCCTGCGCTAGCTCCTGGTTAGCAAAAATCACATCACCTCTTTGCGGCAGGTATTGAGGATCACAAACACACAAACATGAAGAGGTGACAAAAATGTGAAAAATCATCTGCCTCTAATATTTCTGCAAGACCTACAGCGTTTGAAAGCATTTTATTCCATTTATTCAAACAGTGTCGTTAATTTATAGAGGACTTTATCTTGGACACAGGCAAGGTTTTGAGCATGTTTAGATGAGATCATTTTGGAGGTCTATGCACAATGCATGCATCAGTAGGTTTTAATGGCAGTCCAGTAAGCAGTGTGTTATGTCCCTCGGATTGAAGAATAGATTGTCTTTACACTTTCTATTGCATGATTGATTAACGAGGATTATACTATGGTGTGTTTTTACCACACAATATATTTGTCCCCAACCTTCAGTTAAAAGAAAAATACCAGTTTATTCCTGTTAATTCCCATAGATTCAAGTTAATTACGATGGAAAAACTCAAACAACAACCCTTGTGTATACCCCCCCCGGGCACAAAAAAACTTATTTCAAACAGCAGAAACAACAAAGAAGTAATCCCTAAAGAGCAAAAGAAATTACTTCAGGATTAAAGGTTCTCATTTTAACAAAACTCAACTAACCAAGGGAAAATAAAAACGTTTCTTATACTATACAAACTCCACATACAAAGATCTGTCAGACCAGCTGAAAAACAGAGGTGTTTAGGAACTATTAATGGAAATGTAATACATAACAATATAAAACAAACTTATGTGAATGAATGGAAGATATGAGTCAACTCAAAGACAAACATACAGATATGTGATTATTTGCTTATTTTTAGTAATGATAGTATAATTAGTAGATTTTTAAATAAGTGACTATGAGTCATCAGTGGTATATTCTGGGACATACCCATTCCTAGTGAAACATAGAATGTTTTTTGTCCAGGAATCTGGCAGTTCATCCAGAAACACATCCTGTGTAATATAACACAGATCTGGAACATGTTATTCGAAAACAAATGTAGCTCACATTGTGGGACCTTGTGCATTTGTTGGGTCTGTTATTTGGTCTGTTATTCGCATGGTTAGGTGTAGATGTAATTAGGCCTGCCCACGTTTAGTCAACAAAGCTTCTGGAGAAGCATCACTTTACCACAGGAGCAGGTGGCACCCGATTATCGCTGTGCCATGCTGCGCTGCGCTGGGCATGGAACTGTCAGCAGGGTTGGCACTGAGATGGCAGTGCGGGCACACAACACACGCCTGGCTGCACACAATACCACACACACACACACACACACTAACACACAGACGCACTAACACAAACACACTAACACAAACACACACGCACTAACACAAATACACAAACACACAAACAACACACACACACACACACACCAAGAGAAAGAGATCAGGCACGCCTTCTGCCATTTTAAATGTGGCAAAGAGAAAGAGAGAGATTTTATTATCTCTGTGCGTGCTTTGGCAATGCAACATATGATGTGATGCCAATGGAGCTGTTTGAATTTGAGAGACAGAAAGAGAGAGAGAGAGAGAGAGAGAGAGAGAGAGAGAAAGAGAGAGAGAAACAGAGATGGAGCAGAGGAGGGAACAGACTGTAGGAAACCACACAACACACCCAGCTTCCGTTTCAATTTCAGAAATGATTTCCACCTTGATTAACATCTCTCCTGACAGCAGGGCAGGCGCTGTTATCTCCCACACTTGGGAACCCCCGCGCTATCTGTCTCCGCAAGGCTCCAATAATGACCGCTGATCACAAAGCACTGGACTATATATAACGGCAGCCGAGTCTCAGCCCTATCTCCCAAACGGCTGTGGGATTCATCTATTAATAATAATAATCTGTGATGATCACAAGGAATGGGTTGTGCTGTCGCTGTCGCCGGTTCATAGTCGTGCCTGCATCCACAGATCTGCAGACTTAAGAGCAAAAAGGATTTGTTCAACCTTATTCACCCTACCACAGGGTTCATCCACAAAGGCCGCGCTGTTTCTAGTGTGAGGATAGGGTTGCCACATCTTTTTGTGAGTTGAGGAAAACCAGGACACAGGGTTGTACAGCATACAACCAATCATTTCAAAGTGACAATATGGCGTCCTGGGAGGGACAATCAATTTTCCAGTACAGATAGATAGATAGATAGATACTTTATCGATCACCAAGGGGAAATTCAAGGTCTCAGAAGCTTAAAAAACCACACACAACATATACTACAGTGTACAATGGATGATGAGAAGCAAATCAACAAAACAACATGACTAGATCAACATTACTAAAAAGAACAGTAGATACGAATACTAAGGGTAGAGATGTGCATGAATGTACTGTGGTCCCGTATGAGGTGTGTGTCAAGGTAGTAGTGCTAATGAGTCCAGTAGTGCAACAGTGCAAGGTTAAAAGTCTAGTGACCAGCAATAAACATGTGCATATGTAAATATGGGCAATAAAAAATATAAGCCCATATTTACTTATGCACAGACAGTACAGACAGTAAGAGGGAGAACAATCCTGGAGAAAAATAACGTGTGTCAACTAGGGCTGGACAATTAATCGCATTTGCAATATAATCGCAGTTGTGAAAATCGCAATTTCAAAATCGCAGAGGCATGCAATTTTTTTTGTTTTGTAACTGCATTGACTTAATGCATAGACTTGTTTGTTAGCTACACTCTGCACTATGTTTGGGGTTCAATGCAACAAGATATTCTCTTTAATAATATTTGGTGCTTGTGATTTTCATTGTGAAAAATCGCAATAAAATCGCAATCGCAATATTTGTTGAAAAAAATCGCAATTTTGATTTTTGGCAAAATCGCACAGCCCTAGTGTCAACACAATGCATAGATGTGGCTGCACTTACAGATCTTTAGACTTGAGAGCAAATTTGTTCAACCTTATTCGCCCTTCCTCTGGGTTCACACACAAACACCCCCTGCTATGTGTCACATGAAGGGTTCAGACATCATAAGAACAATACACAGACTTTGCCAAATGTGTCAAGATAACAAAGAGAGGACCCACAATCCTATAATCTCACACTGCATCCATCTGGCATTGTTCAACCTTGCACACACCTTCCCAACACAGCTGTAAACTCAACTCAAGTCCTTGGAGCTGTGTCACCAGCCAGTAATTGGAATGATTGCATTCAGCTCATGAGTCTCCAAAGACAATTAAACACCTGACAACAGACTGCAGCACGTGTATTTAAGTATTCAGCACCCAGGGTAGAGACGTCAGAGTAACCATTACAATATTAGCATCCAGCTTTCAGAGTGAAGCATAACCATTTTAATTCAGCATTTAGACGTCAGAGTAACTATTTGAATATTAGCATCCAGCTTTCAAAGTGCAGAGTAACTATTTCAATATTAGCGTAACCATTTCAATTTCAATGCAATTATACTTGGCCAATAAAACCTGATTTTAATTCTGATGGAATTACCTAACTGGACCATCCGAATGTTACCTGCACTGTATGATTTATCTAACTGTTGGACTTTAGCATCATGTCAGGCTTTTACTACACTCTTCAGAACTTTGCGAAATTCAATGTAGCCTCACAGGAAGTATGGGCGGGCCCAGGCTAGCTCACGGGTACTCTTTGCTGTGAAGCGCCATGAGACATGAGATATGTAAGGCAAACTAAATAAATAATAATAAATTGAATTGAATTGAATTGAATTGAGTAGGAGGTGTGGAGGTGATGTATACTCTTTATTAGCGCATGTATTACAAACATGTTCCTCTCATATACAGTACTGTACAGTACACTACAGCCCATACTCTACTGCCCACTCCCTACCCTACTCTACTCCTCCCAATAGTTCCACTGCCCCCTCCCTACCCCACTCCTCCCCAGGGTTCAAATCTTCCCCAGGGTCCGAATCCTCCCCAGGGTCCGAATCTTACCCCAATGCCACCCCAACAATGGATCAGAGCCAGGTCTGGGCCACATGCGGGCCACATGCATGTTATACTGGCTGCAGTGCTGGCTGTTATATGGAGGAGGCCTTTATATAACTGAGTAACTCAATAATCATTTGGGGTCAAAGCGGCCAATATTACCCACCCCCCACCCCGATCCGGGATCAAAGCCAGTTCTGGGCCGTGTGTGGACCACATGTGGGCCCAATGTGGATTGACCAGTAGGCTATTGGCTGCAGTGCTGGGGTGAATTGATTCTGCTGAGAGGCAGAACACAAGCCTCCTCAGAGGGAGGTGGTCATGGCTGACCGCTGACTTTGTACTTGTCACACACACACACACACACACACAGACACACACACATACATATACATAATGTGTATATGTATGTATGTATTATTATATTATATACATACATACACATACACACACACACACTTGGATGTACAAACTTATACACACATACACACAAGGGATGAAAACATGGTCATATATGCTGTGCACATACTGTACACACACTGACACACACACACACACAAAAGCATGTGTGAATGCACAGCCCTTTCATACACAAACACACACATGCTTGGATGTACATTGACCTATAGACCTCTCTGTCACACCCATGCAGTAAACATATACATACATACATCAAGGAATGTAAACATGGCAATATGCTGTGTACACACACACACACACACACAAATGCACAGAAGCATGATTGAATTCACAGCCTCCTCTTTCACACATAATCACACACGTACACACTGCACATCAAACGCATGGACACACGCAGACATACACACACACACACACACACACACACACACACACACAGCTTCACACAGCTTTTTTCCTTACTGAAACAGACAGGCTACAGTGACGATGCAAATGACATATAAGTGAAAAACAGCAGCGGTAATTTCCTGTTTAAAGGTGTGCGAGAGCAGTGGAATAGCACATGCACCATTAGGAAGCATTACTGGCATTTTCACAGCTTCTCACATTCTCTCTTGCTCAGTGACCACAAACTCACCACATCAAACACAACACCCTGCACCCCTTGACAACGCTCCTTATTCTACCTTTCCCCCCACACTACTGCCCCCTCCCTACCCTACTCTACTCCTCCCAACACTCTTTTGCCCTTCCTACTCTACCCATCCGTAACACTCCACTGCCCCCTTTCAAATAGTTCCACTGCCCCCTCCCTACCCTACCCTAATCTTCTTCCTAACACTCCGCTGCCCCCTACTCAGAGCTCCACTACCCTCTCCCTACCCTACTGTACTCCTAATAGCTCTACTGCCCCCTCCCTCCTCCCTAACCCTCCCTAGAGCTCCACTGCCCCCTCCTCAGAGCTCTACTGCCCCTTCCGTACCCTGACCATCCCCAACACTCCACTGCCCCCTCCTCAGAGCCCCACTGATCCTGCCCTACCCTGACCCTCCCTTGAGTTCAACTGCCCCCTTCCCTACTCAACTCTGACACTCCCCAACACTCCACTGCCCCCTCCCTAGAGCTCCACTGCCCCCTCCCTACCCTAACCCTCACCAGAGCTCCATTGCCCCCTCCCTAGAGCTCCACTGCCTCCTACCCTACCCCTCCCCTGCTTCTCTGGCAGGCAGCCATGACGGACTCTTGGAGCCCGCTAGCTTCCAGATGTCTGAGGAAGCAGGTGTGTGGCAGAGAGCCGTTGCTGCCGTTGCCACTGCTGTGGCCAACACACCATCAGGTCCCTGGCACAAACGACAGCAGGGGAGGACAGGGAGTGGCAATACTCAGGGGTGGTGTGTGAGGGGCAACAGAGGGGTGGGGTGGGTGAGAGAGGAGTATTATCAACAGGGGTTGTCATGGGAGGAAAGGAGAGAGGAGTATTATGACCAGGGATTGTTATGGGAGGGCAAGAGAGAGGAGGACTGTGACCAGGGGTGGTGTGTGAGGGGCAACAGAAGGGGTGGGGGGGGGGGGGGGAGTACTATCATGGGTTGTCATGGAAGGAAAGGAGGGAGGAGTGCTATGGACCAGGGGTTGGGTTCAGGGGCAAGAGGAGTATATGACCAGGGGCATGTGAGGGGCAGGAGACGGTTGTTATGGAAGGACAAGAGAGCAGTACTCTGACCAGGCATGGTGTATGAAGACAAGAGAGGGGTACCAGGGTTGCCAGGGCAAGAGAGAGGGGTACTATGACTATGAGGTTGGGTTCAGAGGCACAGGGACTGAGGGTTGTTGGAGGGCAACAGTGGTAGGGGCAATAGAGCTGTACAGGCAAGAGGAAAGGAGGGGTATGAGAGCGGTTAGGGACACAGAGTGTGCGGTGGCGGGGGGAGTGAGTAGAGGGCAAGGGGGCACGTGACTGCCCCTGCCCCTACCCTGTCTGGTGTCTGGACACATTCCAAACAGCCCTTGCCACAGCCCCATTATCCAATACAAGCCCACACACACACACACACACACACACACACACACGCACGCACGTGATAAGTATGCACATGGAACAAACACAGGCACACGCCTGCACACACAAACATACACGCACACATTTCACATGTGCCATTTACATTGCCATACACCGACAGAATATGTGCCAAGTAATAACCGGTGTAGTAATGACGGCAGCGAAGTCCCACACACAAACACAAGGGCAAAAGACACCATTAAATGTGTTAATTTAATAAATCACAAATAATCACTACAAAACAGTCATTGTTAGGACGCCAAAGTTCTCTGGCACACGCATAAACCCGACTCTATTAATCTTCGGCGATAGCTTGTATCTCTGCCCTTTAAAGCAGCAAATGGCAGGGAGTCGATCGCTAATAATCCTGCACATAATGAAATACATTCATTCCATTTTAAATAATCTCACAGGATGAACTTCAGGCGGCATTGCCTTCTGTAAAACTTGGCTGTAAACTGTTAACTCTCTGATCGAGTTTGTAACGATAACAAAAAATACCAAGTATAAGAGCATAATTTTGTACTTTTATACAGTATAACTTTTCGGATGCCCTTGGGGACTTGATTTTTTTAGAATCCATGGCAGCAGTTACAGACCCCGAAATAACCATAATCAGAAAGCCCCGAGCTCAATCAGTCAGCTTTAAGCAAAGAAGGAAAGGATGTGAGAACGATAAAAATATCCAAGAACATAACGACTCGGCATCAGTTCACAAAGTGACAGAATTCGTCGAGCCGAATGAAATATTGACGCAAACGAGATGTTCTCTCTTAAAGTTACTATATAGTAAATATATAGGAGGAAAATGCGTAAGTCTGGATGAAATTAGAGGTATTAGAGGTCGTTTATCTGCTCCCACTAGACCAAAGCCAAATGCCGTAACCAAAATGGGTTAACAGGCAGTGTTGGACACTGGTTTCATTTAAGCAGCACATTTCCAGCCATAGCAACAACTTACGCACCAACTGGGTGGTGATCAGGAGTAAGTTGCGCATGTAAATGAAACTGAGGTGTGGCACTGATACCCCGCTTTAACAGAAGAACCCTCAAAGAAATCGTCAACTGACAGAAATGTGTTCAAACGCCGTACGAAAACGCACAGTCCGATCGCTGGCACATGACATGAAAAGAAGCTCATGGACTAACATGAACTTTTTTCACAGCAAGCTCCTAATGCGTTTTCCAGACAACTTGTTGGAGAAGATGCAACGGCAGAATGTAATAGCAGGTTCACTTCTAATTATCGTTCTGCATAATCCGGTTGAAATTATGGTAAACCAACGGTCTGGACGCGATTATACAGGCACTATCAGCACCACCTCGTTTTAACTACTTCCGAATGCACATTGTTTAAGATTCCCAATGCGCTACGGCTTAGGATAGGCGCTCATTCGTCACGGTTGAAGGATGTCGAGTCGACAGATACTATAACATGCAGCAGACTCTATGTGCAAAAGAATGCTCATTTGCAACAGCAGCAGTATTAATTATTTCTAAAAGGAGTGTGCTGGCACTTGTTCCGTGGTCGTGCAGAATGCTCCTCGATTGCATTCCAGAAATTGTATTCACTGTTCATAAAGCTTTTACTCCTGGCCAGTGTAACGCCAAAACCGCGAGCAATCTTTACATTCTTCCTTAGACCACAATGTCCTGCACACACAGTGTGACATCGGCTATGCAGCAAAATAATGAAATGCAGTTGAAAAAACGACAACATTGCAAGCTGCAATACACCCTAGATACTGTTAAGCGAAGTCATCATATCATGAGGACACACGGTCAGTGCCAGTTGGATGAGTTCCCCTGCGTAAAATATGTCACCGCATACACACCCGTACAGCAAACCAAAGCAGGCCCTTTAGCGAAATTTAAACGTACTAGCGGGTCGTCTTTATTACCTTATCGTAGCAGAAAAGCCGGTTTCAGGACCTCCTCTGTGTAGTCCACCGATAATAAAGTTCTGCTGTCTCGTAGTCCCTTGATCTCTCAAGTCGGGAATGGGTTAGGCAATGATACAGTGACAGCGGCTTCATTAGGTCCCCTCCCACTGTATAAAGACCAACCCCGATATAGGCGGAGCGTACATCCGTTATTGGCCAAGGTGCGTGGTCTAACGGAGTGCTTTTAAATCGACTGATCAGAATTTATTAACTTCTGTACAACTATCCATCTGCTTGGTGAAGAGCCATTGCTCGTGTTTGCCTGTCAATGCAAAATAAAAACATTTCTTCTGAAAAAATGAAAGGGTACGTCCATTTCTAACAACATAGAGTGGTGCAAAAAAGTCCTACAGTCTAGGATTTTTAGACTTTAGCAGGAAAGATGGACCTGTCCAGGCAGTAGCTTGTTTATCCTCTAGTAGATCTGCTTGATTGGTAAATTAAAAAAAGACATGACAGATGTACACATGGATTGATGAGTCAAACATCAAAGCAATAGCTAACGCCAATTTTCTCTTCCGCGACATTTTGTATCCGTTGTAGGCTACTTTCTACCGGCTTTGTACTTTGTATCCGCGACGTAACGTTACCATCACAAAAGACGCTTCCGGCTGCTTTTTTGGAAAAACGCTGGCAGATTTTTTTTTACACGTGAAAAAAACGGTCTGCACAACTTATTTTGTCAAAAAAAGACGCTTAGTGTGAACGTACCCTTAAGATGACAACATGGATTGCAAAAAAAAGAAGAGGAGAAAAGTCTCACACAGAACCACCCCTCCCACCCACAACACACACACACACACACACACACGCAGAGACACACACACACACACAAACAACAAACACACAAATACCCAAGAAGCGAGAGTCCAACATCAGCAGCATCCTCAAAATCTCAGGGGATGATGTACTTTCTATGGTAACTATGACAGCGCATCCTACCACAGTAGCTTTGGGCCATACTCTCCACTGCTGTCTCTGAACCCATCTTTGCACACAGTTTGGTTTGGAGCCACACAACAGGACAAACACAGATTATAACGCAGAATTCAGACAGCTGAAAATGTCAATGGTGGCACCCTGCACTCCCTCCAGAACTTGGACACTGGAAGGACCAGGAGATGGGGTGAGAATGTCATTAAAGACCCCACACATTCTGCACACACTCTCCTGGTGTGTGTGTGTGTGTGTGTGTGTGTGTGTGTGTGCCTCCAAGACATGGAAAGTATATAATTGTGTGTTTAGGTGTGATTTTTTATCTTCCAATTGTTGTCCACTTTTCCACTTTTAACATGCAATCTGTATTAATAGTCATTAAATTAAAATGTCATTAAAGACCCCTCACATCCTGCACACACACTCTGCTGGTATATGTGTGTGTTTGTGTCTGTGCATGTGGACATTTTTATACCTCCAAGACATGGAAAGTATATAATTGTGTGTTTAGGTGTGATTTCTGACTTCCAAGGTTTGTCCACTTTTTATCAGTTTTTGTTTTTTAGAACGCTGTCTGTGCAATGGCATTATAGAAGAATGTCATTATGTGCAATGACATTATAGCCCCCCACAAACATGAGTTTATTAAACAGATACACTCTTTGGAGTCTCCCACACATCAAAAATAGTTTCAGGATTCTGTGGTGCTTTGAAAATGACCGATTATAGATTAATCACTTTTTAAACGGATGCATATGACTGAATTTATGTGCCAATGAAATTTAACGGACGTACTTAAATTGGAATAAGCCCTGAGTTCTGCCCAGCTGCCAAGAGAAAAGAGTTTCTGCTGCTGCTGCTGCTGGTGGTGTTGTTAGTTAAGGTTGTAATGAGAAGTGGTGTGTTGTGTCTACTCTACCCAAGGTCTTTCCCCAGAATGCTGAGCCAAGAGACACACTCATTTAGTGCTATGGATGTCTCCCCTGTACAAAAATATTCAATCATATACTGTAAAGCTCCTACATAAATCATGTTTGCCTAGCGAATTCACTCACACAAACACATCCTGCCATGAGACATGACTTTATAATGTATAATGTATGACTTTATGACTGTATAATGTGTGATACAAATAAAATTGAATTCAATTAAATAAATAGGAGATCTAGAATTGAAGAGGTTTGTACTCAAAGGGCTCTATCGACTAGTTAAATGCTAGCGTGTTAAATTTGATCATCGCCATAAGTGGTGGTATTTGAATGAGTTAGTCACACTGTAGGCCTGCTAAATCACATGTGTGGAGACAGCTAGACAGGAATGCTGTGCAGATGTGGGTGGGAAGGCCCTAGGGAATGGGGAGGGGGGCTTCTGAAATATCCAAACCCAGTCCAAACCCCACACCCCCACCTCTCGTTACACACACACA
>JAGFZM010001387.1:0-22375 GCA_017657215.1 Limnothrissa miodon | reverse complement strand
AGAGAAAGAGATGGACAGAAAAAGAGAGTGAGAACTGAGTGTGTGGAAAAGAAAACAAATATATGCACATGCACACACTCGCAGATCCAGGCACATACAAACAAACAAACACACACACACACACACATACACACACACACACACACATGCACTACTTCTGAAGTCTGTAAGCCTGAAGACAGAGTTGCTGAGAATATCTGCCATTCCGCGGGGTAAGTCTGCAGAAGCATATTGTGTGTTTGTGTGTGTGTGTGTGTGTTTGTGTGTGTTCTGATTTAGTCTTGAGGCATGGAAATTAACTCACCCAATTTCACACCGGCATGCTCATCTAAGCACATTGCTTTGGGTACATCAAGACGGATGTACTCTGAGTATGTGTGTGTGTGTGTGTGTGAGAGAGAGAGTGCGTGTGTATGCGTGAGTGTGTGTGTCTGTGTGCATGGTTGTGTGCACAATCTTTGCGTGTCTATGCCTTTGTTGCGACTTACACTCGTGTGTGTTTCTGCAAATCCTCTAAGTGGCTCACACACAATAGTTGTGACTTGCGGTAATTGGCAAACCTCTACTGCTTCATTGATTGGGCCTCTCCTCATGTTTGGGGAATAAATGGGAAAGTGATTTAAAGGCTACCACGGACAGAAGGAATGTGATTTTCAAAAACAAAATGCATTTAGGACCGGCGGACGGGGGTAGCGCACCTGAAACTGAAAAAATCACGGAAAAAACTCTCGCTTATCTAGACAGCAGCCGCACACAAAACAATAACCCATTTTCCACATTCCTTCTTCCTGCCAATAAAAAAGGTTTGTGAGGCTAGCCTCCATTTATCTGTTGTCGGAAATGGTGGACATCTTTTTGGAGTGGCTGACATTAAGGCGATACCTCATTAAATGTGTGTGACAGATGGCCAAACAATATTGCGGTGGTGCAGAGCTAGGAGTGTAAACGCTGAGCTCTTTGTCACGTTTGTGGCCTCGGAGATGATGAAGAGCATCTGAGAAGGAAGATAAAGGAGGATAAAGGAGAAGAGGAGTTTGTTTTCTCTCTGCATGTTGGCAAAGTACTGCCAGAGAGAGAGAAAAAGTTTTTCATTCAAGTCAGAGCAAAATGCAGAAACAAAGAGGGCAGGTTGGGTCAGGCTCTTTGGAATTGTAGTTTCTTTTTCTTTCTATGGTACCTTTGGAATTGTAGGCTCTTTTTCTTTCTATGGTACCTTTGGAATTGTAAGCTCTTTTTCTTTCTATGGTAGCACCTTACCTTGAGGGTATAGAAAACTTTTCTCTCTGGCAGTACTTTGCCAACATGAGTGACCTTAGAGTGACATTAACCTGCCATAAACACAACATAACACATTGTTAAGTCTCTTTTATTGCCAATTTCTCTATATATACTGGACATACAGAGGAATTGGAATTACGTTTGTAGCTATCCCACATTGATGCGCACGGTCAGGAGAGCCAGAGGCCGCTGCTTCTACACGCACCGCCTGCTATAGCATTCACCCAATCACACACCCACACACCAGTGGAGGGGATTAACATGAGCACAAACAGGAGCATTTTGGGGTTCAGTGTCTTGCTCAAGGACACTTCGATGGTGTCAGATAGAGTGGGGCTCGAACCTGCAACCTTATTGTTATTTTTTGTTTGTCTGACCCCCAAACAGTATCAACTTTACAAAAACAGAAAGATTATTTAAAGAGTGTCATGTTCATGTTCATGACAGGGTTTGCCATATTAATGACAGGCTTGTGTCTCTCCCAAAACCTCAAGTAAAGTGTAATCTTCTTTCCTCTTCGTCTTTCTGTCAGAATCAGAACCAGCGTTACTATACACAATTATACATTATATATACAGTACATTCAGTTTACTTACATAGACAAGGAATGTGACTTCAGTAGATAAGGTACTTAGAACACAACGAAGGACAGAGTCATGACAACAGCTTTCACAAAGACTTTCTGTCTGTTCTGTTTGCAGTGGTTTTGGTTTTGTGTCCAACACAAAAGAGAACAAGTAAAGTAGTCATTGTTAGCAGTCATTGTGCTTTAATGATTTTATTGGGAACAAATTCTCAAAAGCCTCTCAAACCTATTCCTATTCCTACAAACAAAAAAAATGATTTGAGTGTGGCTTGAGAATCAATTCAATTTCAATTTCAATAAGCTTTATTGGCATGACTGTAAACAATATTGCAAAAGCATAAAAAAACTGTATAATATAATAATAATCAATAAAATAAAATAATAATAAAGAAATAATAAAAATAATGATGATGATAATAACAATTGGCAAATTATATTAAAGAACTGCTTAAGTAATAATCAATAAATAAAATAATATGATAGATTAAAAAAATAATAATAATCGAATAGATTAGATTAATAATAATATACATAAAAAAACACTTATGAGTTATTAATTGGAGGACATATTGACTGTTCCCTCAGGATGTGGCAGGAATGTATGTATTCTGAGGCTAGGTGTAAACATGTATCTATTTCTCCCAGGAGGAATGATAGTTTTAGTTCATTTGGTAGACTAGTAAAACCAGGGCAAAAGCCATCTATTCTTGGGTAAAAATTTTGTCTTATTTCTTTATATTTTGGACATTCTGTGAGAAAATGTAGTTAATTTTCTATAGCATTATCCGCGCAATGAGTACATATTCTCATTTCACGATCTACCCAGGTTTGCCGGTGTCGCCCCTTTTCAATGGCAAGACTGTGGTTGCTGAGTCTGTATTTTGTTAAAAGCTTCCTTTTTTTATAATTTTGAATTTGGATTAGGTATGGTGCCAATTTGTATTCAGATTTTATTGTTTTATAAATATTTAGTTTAGTCACTTGTTTAATGTTGACACTCCAATTGATAACATAGTTTTCTTTTGCATTTTGTTCTAAATTCTTTAGTTTTGAAGTAATGCTCATGTTGTTGCTTTTCATGTTATATTTGTGTACAAAGTAATTTAGGGGGTCTCTCTCTGGGTGTTTACTCCATATCTGTGCAGCAGTGTGGTGGTATTCTGCTGGTTCACTGATTTGTAAATGATGCCACTTCCATATAATAGTATTGGCTTTAGCAGTGAGTCAAAGATTTTTAACCAGAGTTTTATAGGGGGGTTATATTTGAGTAAGGATTTCCTTAATGCATAGTATGTTTTCCTTACTTTTTCAGTTAAATGTTTTATTGCACCATCAAATTGTCCTGTAGAAGAATTCTCACTCCCAGATAACAGTAATTCTTTACTTTTGAGTGTTTTTTCTGGTAGATCATGATTTTAGATTTTTCCAGGTTGATTGGTAGAGCCCATGTTGTACTGTATTCATTAAGAATGTTTAGGCTTTCCTGTAGGCCACTAGCTGTTGGGGAGAGTAGGAGGAGATCGTCAGCGAAGAGCAGGCATTTAATTTCTCGATCTAAAAGCTTAAGTCCTGAACAGGTTGATGCTTCAATATTAAATAGGGTTTGACTTAAGCAACAACCTTGTCGAACTCCTTTTGTCTGTTGAAAGTAATCGGTTCTTTTGTTATTTACTTTAACACAGCTTTTATTGTCAGTATACATGTCCTTAATTATTTTGTATGTTTTACCCCCAATTTCTTGTAATTTGTACATAAGTCCCTTGTGCCAAATTGAATCAAAAGCTATATGAAACAGCCGAATATTTTCCCATTTTTAATTTTCTGCACATGTTCCTGGATAAGTGTAGGGTATAAATATGATCTGTTGTCCTGATATTTTGGGAGAAGCCAATTTGGGATGAATTAAGAATGTGATAATTTTTAAAGAAGTTTGTCAATCTGTTGTTCAATATGCCACAGAATACTTTTCCAATGTTATTACCTTGTGAGATGCCTGTTTATCACCATGTTTGTAAATTGGTGTTATTTGGCTGACTTTCCATTGGTCTGGAAAAAGGCCTGATGACAGTATCAGATTAAACAATTTCAAAATTACCTTTTTCAGTTTAGGAGTGCATTGTTTTAACATCTGATATCCCATCGGCATCACAAGATTTTTTGTTTTTGAGAGATTTCAATTTTGTATTCAATTCATCTAATGTTATAACTGTGTCATGTTGATTAAATTTGTCATTCTCTGTTTTTTCAAGATTTTTTAACTGCAATTCTATAGCCTTTTGTTCTGGATTGAAGTCAATATTTTTGTATAGGTTTCTGAAATGTTCAATCCAAATTCTTCCATCGTGAAGTGGAATTAGATTTTCTTTTTTAGTTTAGTTTAGGTTTTTCTATAAATCCCAAAAGGAATTTTGATCTAGCGCATCCTCAATTGTTTTTAATTGGCTGTTCATGTAGTCATTTTTTTGCATCTTAAAAGTGATTTGTACTTTTGAAGTGTTTGGTGGTAGTCTGTTCGGATGTTTTGATTTGCAGGGTCCCTGTTTTTTCTATTTGAGTATAATCTTAACTCCTTTCTAAGACTTTGGCAGTCTTTATCAAACCATTTGTTTCTATTTGAATCAGCATTCTTTTTCCGTAGGTGTAAAATAACTAAAAAATAAAATAAAATAAAAAACAAAATTTTAAGAAATAAAACGAATAGGCCTAATAATAAATGTACAGGTAGTCAACATCAACATCTAAGATATAAATGTTATCATCTAAAAAACATAGACACATGACACACGACATTATTGTTGTACGGCTACAGACTTTAGACACACACACACACACACACACACACACACACACACACACAAACTGTACATTCATGTGTGGTTGGCTTTACACTTAGGACAGACAGACAAGGATAAAACATAATACTGTAAAACTGGGACAAATGGACATGGACAAACATGCAGACAGAAAGACAAATAGACAGATGTTTTCTTACATAAAATTGCTATTCTAGCAAATGTAACAAAACAAATAAAAAAATAATTAACTAATTAGTTATTTAACTAACTAAATAAATAAAATAAAACACAAAGAAACCTTCACATATACAAAGAAAACTTCACATACTATGGATAGTTTTTACATACACACACACACACACGATATTGATCTCTTCTTCACCAACACACACATACACACACACACACACACACACACACACATAGGCCTACACACACACACACAGACATACACATACAATCCACATGTCTACAACTCGTTCCCGAAATGGCATACATTCCTACCTTGGAGGCTTGGGCATAGTTCTGATTGTCATTGTACAGTACATATTTGGCATCTGTCATTTCTAGATATTTGGCATCTGTCATTTCTAGATATTTGGCATCTGTCATTTCTAGATATTTGGCATCAGCCTCAAAAACTAAATCAGGAAACACACACACACACATACATAAACTCACGCACATACATACAAACACGTGTACACACACACACACACACACACACACACACATTCACGTGTGTGCCCTTTACACACGCTCTCTTGAACTGTTTCGGATGCTCATCTGATATTTTTGAGAACAAGAACGAGTGGAGCTTGTCCAGTCTCATTGCACTGCCATCTCAAACTCTTGTAATTCATCCCTCGAAATTGGAGAGGACACCAGATTTCATAACCAAGCCATCCATGAAGAAAGGAGAAATGAGACGATGTATGCTAGCGCTGCTCCAAAGCAATTAACAGAAGGATTTGAGCTCGGGCTGTAATACATCTAATTGTTATTTCATGAAAGGAACAGATTTAGAGAATTTGGCTTGGTCGAGCGATCACCAAAAATGGGGCTTTGTTTGGTAATACCCCGAGTGGTGGGATTATCCATCTTCCAATTTTACACCGTTTCACGACTCCTATTCTTAAAGGTGTTTAAAGATTTCAGAGAATGGCAATCTTGGCAAGAAATCACCACAACTTATTATCTCAAATGTGGTCAACTGAAAATAGTTAGGCAGCCCAGACACTAACTTTTTAAAAGTTTAAATGTATTTCTTTTACAGTGTACAGTATAATACTCACCTGCTTGTCATTCCTTGTGATGGGATTGATCTAATCATCCATTGAACATTTTTACTTTTATTCATGTCAGTTTATTCTCGTTTGCGGCTTGTTGGTGTGGGCCTTCACCGGACAACCTCAGCAAGAAGAAAGCTGTCCATTGCATGGCCAAAACATCAGCTTGCTGCAAGTGTGTAGCACTTCCAACAAGCATTGCGGAAGCAGAAGGTAACAATGTGGGACCAGAAAGTGTTCTGTTTCGTTTCGTTCCAAAAATGTACCGAATGAATGGATAATGCCTATTATTCCCTATTCTGCTGAAAACTAACTATAACAAACCCTTAAAATAAGGGAAGTGCGCGCTAGTGTCACGGGCCTCGCCCAGCTTGCCGTGACGTCAGACAGCTTACTTAAGCTGCACGCACGCTGACTACGTCCTCTTTGCCGCTTTCAAGCACAAGCTCCTTGTTGCCGATCGCTAACTTCCTTCTTGCTAACTACAGGGCTGCCAATTTTTCAAAAAACCTTGGAGTGAGATTTTTTTTTCCATATGTCATATGAATATGCTGTTTGGTGTACAACTGTGGCCCGGCCTTAATAATTTTGGGTGAAGGCTCCCATTGGTAGCTTGGTAGCACTCATCTCTTTATAAACTAGCCATTGAATAAACCTCATGACACATTATTTCTTAACCAAATTGGAGTCTGTTAAAACTCCTGCTACTCTAACTTATAGCCTACATAACATAGTTCAGAGTGTACAACGTAAAATGAAGTTCTTAGCGATATTCCTGCAGGTCACCATGCTTTTGAGAATTTGCGACTTTGCTACTTGTCTTGAAAACTCGGTATTAACATAAATTGCGTCGTTCTTTTACAATACAATACAAACCGTTCTTTAATAGGCTACGTCTCGTTCAGAAGTCTTTAACATCTAACGTTAGAGCAACAAGCTACCAAAGTACTTCTAGTGTATACAATGAGCTCAGCTCAGCTAGAGCTCTCGGCATTATCAGAACACAGGCTAAAATCAAGAAACTGTATTTAAAGTTTGGAAGTATGTTTACTGGCCTGCACGTGCCTGTTTGAGAGATCTTCAACACGCTTGCACCTGAGAATTTTTAATAAGCACGGGTTCATCCACCTTGTCAAACTTGCGCATCTAATCCCGCCTATGATATCAGCTTCAGCTCGCAAATGCAGTGTAAACTAGGGTGGGCTAGGCTATAAGAAAAAGTGTTTGAGCTGATGCAAAGATTAGCGTGTGACATCGGAAGTATGGCGTGTGAGCGTGTGAAAACAGTCAAAAGAGTGTGTCTCACGCTCAATGCGTGTGCGTTGGCAGCCCTGTAACTACCATATTTTTCATATTTTTCACTTTTCAGCCCACCCAAACTCCTCACTGCAGAGGCAATATAGTATTCCACTGGCTGACTTCCCTCGTCTGTTTCACACTAACAAGTAGGAAATAAAGACATCTCTGTGAGTGATCCCCCTTTGAAATGAAATCTTTTTCAATCTTTTTTTGATGTTCTGTCTCTTTCTTTCGCTACTTGATCTTCAATTCAATTCCATTTTTTTTATTTATTTCTTCAGCTTCTTATACAACAATCTCTCGTCAAATGGGCAAGAAACTGCTCCATTATTTTTTTATCTGTTAGTCTAGGGAAAAAAACATTTTGGCAGATTAACGGTTCAAAGGGTTAACACAATAGCTTAGGGTCGTGCAAAGGTTTTGCAATTAGCTGTCGCTCAGATAGACTGTACTGTAAGCTTTGACGGTGGCACCTGCATGGAAGGCTCAGGTTTGTGGAATCTTCAAATCCACACAGACTGTACAGTCTATGCACAGAACAAAGATCCGTAGAATGTCCATCGATACTGGGTTGTTGGAGTTCTTTTCTGGAACTACTAGGATGGCCAGCCAAGAAAGGTCATTATCTGCTCAGCGTATGCAGAATGCCAGCAGGCCAGTGTATTGCCTGACCTGGGCAGGGAGAAGAGGGGAGGCAGCAATCTGAGCATAGAGAGAGAGAGAGAGAGAGAGAGAGAGAGAAAGGAGAGAGAGAAAGGAGAGAGAAAGTAGAGAGGCAGAAGCAGAGGCAGTGTTTGTGTATGATTACCCGGCTCTCTTTGGCTATGATCAAAGCCCTTCCTTTTTTGCTGTTGCCATGGTGAGAAATGAAATCCCCATGTTGGCTGAAGGGGCCAGGCACAGAGGAGGTAATTTACTGTCAAAGGTGGCTCCATTTATGCCTCATACAACACTGTTTTGTATAACCCCCACCCACCACCCACCCCATTAGCACGCTAATTGCCAACCACTGTCTTACAAAGCCCTGTGACAGTGCCCATATTAATCATTAGACTGATGCAGTATATGCAGAGTATTTTTATAATTTCTTATACTGTATATTTGCATTTGTATGTTTGTGTATGTGTGTGTGTGTGTGTGTGTGTGTGCGTGTGTGTGTGTGATTTAACTCAGCTTATCAGCTTGTGTGTGTTTTTTTTTTCCCAGAGATTTCACATTCCGCATTGTTAGAGATTTTCACTAATTAACATAAGCAGAGCAAAGGCATGTGTGTCCGCTCAGAGTGTCAACAATCTGCACGGAGCATCTGTCCATTTTCAGAGTCATTCACAATCACACACGCACGACGCACGCATGCACACACAAACAGTCTCCAACATTTTTAGACACACACACACACACACACCGCCACTCTCTAATACTCCAATATCCTCAGACACACACAGCAAAGAAAGCAGAGATCATGGCAGATGTCTTGCGTTCTCTTGCAGTGATGTGATGACTTAATCATTAGAATGGTATTTCTGTCTCATTCTTGATACTGTTAGTAGCATTTTTTATACTTTTCAAATTCCACCATTCACACCATTTGCAGTAAAATCACACTTTACAGTACTGTAACCCATCTGACGCAAATAATAAATGTCGTTTGTCATTAGGTCATCTTAGTTACTGTAGATCTTAATTAGTCTGTCATGTAATAATAAATAAATAAATTAATATTTCGTGTACTCGTCACAGGCTTGCAACATTTAGTAAGCATTATGAATTTTATGGATCTTTTAAAAGATTTTTGGGGGGGCTTTTTATTATTTCAATAAGACAGTAGAGAGAGGGAATGAGAGATGAGGGAGGATCAGGAAAGGATTGTCTGGTAAAGAACTGTGAATGCATATATATATATATATATATATATACTGTAAGTCAATGCCTGTCGAAAGAATTGTCTAATAAGTGTATTGTGTTGTTGTTGTAGTATTGTGAGTGCACTTATTCACACAAAAACTACTCCTGTACTTTTACTGCCTTTCCAGAATGTAGATGGTCTTTAAGATATCATAATCCTTTATGTAGAGAGGATTGTATTGACTGATCATATGAACAGATAAATATATACACAAGTGTCAGGCATAAATGTCTGTTTTGTGATTGGTGTGTTAAAAAGATTTGGCACTGCAGGGCAACATTAGCAATTCAGTTTAATGTGGGATATAAATATAGCCCCTGGCTCCGTTACCGTGGTCAACCGATTTCATATACATAATGTGCAATAAATAGTTAAACACTTAAATTGATTAATAATGTATCTATACGCTTTTATGAAAACGTTGCATTAAATAGTTTGTAAAGAACCCTGATGGTCCATAACTTAGATCTTTTATAGCGATCACAGTTGGCATGCGAGTCTTCCTGCCGGGGTTTTAGCTTAAGAGAGACGAGAGAGGAAACAGGGGAAGAGGAGAGATGTCTGCAGGATGACTGAGAATGAGGCTGGTGGTGGGCATTACAAGTCTTTGGCGGGAACTAGTTAAGTTTATTAGTTCATTGGCCCTTCACCACCCCTGCCTCTATGATTGTATATACTGCCTTAAACTCAACACTGCACTTGTGCAAATACTTTTTTAATGCAATTAATGAATTTATATTTTAAATTAAATATGTGGTCTGATAGATTGTAATTGAGTGATTGAGTGAACTTATGATTTATAAGGATCAATAACCTATTAGTCTGCATGTTTTCTTTTAAAGCAGAAAAGACATAAGGGCATCCTATTGTAAAAGGACCCAGACCATTGGCATGACTTTAGATTTGAGGTTAAAGTTCTATATGCCATTTGACATCTCCACCTTCGCCTTTGATGCTGCCTGTCAAAAGTAATTGGCTCGGCTGGAGCAGCGTGTCACAGAGGCTATCTGTGGGTAAGAGAAATGTCAAGTTTCTCGCTAGATTGGGAATCTGCAGTACTTGGATGTGATATTTAAATTTACCCAAAGTGAGGGGGTGCTGTGGCTCAGTTGGCTGAGGCACCATACTATGAATCTGGGGAACCGGGTCCAAGTCCGACCCTACAACATCTCTCTCTCCCACTACTTTCCTGTCATTCTCCACTGTCCTATCAAATTAAAGGCAAAAAGGCCAACAATATCTTAATATCAATATCAATATAAAAAAAATGTACCCACAGTTGATCTTTTTTACGGTGAAATTTTAGCAATCCAAACAGCTTTATCCTGTATATCCTGAGGAAATATTAGCCACTGTTTCTCATTCTCTAGCAATTTAGAGGTTTTCCGCAATGTGTTGGCGTCCTGGCACTTGGTCAACAAGTGTTTAAAGTAATTCATACAGAAAACTAAGACTACGTCCACACGAAGCCATAAACGGTGATCATTTTCAAAACGATTTGCGTAAAGACAGAATCAGCTCAGAAAGTATCTGCGTCTACACGAAAACGACTGCACAGGAAGTACTTATAGCGCGCATGCAGAACATGTATGCCGCCATTGTTGTTGTGATTAATCTTTGAGCATGCGCTTTAAGACGGGGGATGGCGCGTTGACAGGCGATGACGCAATCCACCAAAAAAATTATCCAGTTTAGCCCATCCACACGAAAACGCCTAACCCGCTGGGACCCGTTTTCAAATCTTGCCGTTTAGAGATGTATTTTCACCTGTTTCGTGTGGACGAGAGGTTTTTTAGGACAAATGTTTGTGGGGATAAGCCCATTTACGGCTTTGTGTGGACAGGGCCTAAATGCTTTGTCTGAGATGGCCGTGATAACTTTTTCTGATCATAAACTTTTAACAGTAGCAATTGCAGGCTGTAATCTCCACAGTAGTCGAAAGTAGGGAAAATTATGACCCATGGTGACCCTGGGGGGAAGTGGATGCATGGTTGGCTCTAGTTTGGTCTGGTCTGTCTGCACTCTATCATTACTATTAGGTCTATTGTGCACTATGAGTGCCTTCGTTCAGGCGGGTGATGTGCTTTTATAAGTTTGGTATTACTGTAACCGTATATTTATGTATAAATTTATGCTTTGAAAAAAAATAAATATTTGCACTATCAGACACTTAACAGAGTGGTACATGATATTCCTCTGACGTGCTTAACCTAAAGTATAGGATGTAGCCCTAGCCTAGAATATGGCCGTTTCTCAATATCCGTTCTTTTGTGTTCTTGCTTTCTCCTGAACTTGTGAAACATCATGAAACGCCATAAAACACAGCTGAAGTACTGTTCCAATTCACAAGTTCATATAAACTCAAGAACGCACAAAATTCCCAGATGATTTCTCGATTCAGCCATTTTATCAAGGTTGCAATGGATGTAGACTTCTGTTATCTTAAGGATCATTCCGCCCCCTTTCTACATCCAAAGGGAACATGAATCATGGCTGTTCAGCAGCTTCTGAACACCTGAATGTAATTATGTAATTAACAACAATGTAAGTTTCTCAAACAGCTTTTTGGTCTTACTGTTTCCTTGCCTTCTTGTAAGTTTGCACTCCCGTTCTTGACTTCATAAGTTTGAACTTGCAAGACCACAAGTCTGTTCTTGGCGTTCTTTGGATTGAGAAACGGCCTATAAGATTTAGCCCTAGACTAGCGAATCAGATGTTGCCCTAGCCTAGCACGTCAGAGGCAGCCCTTGCCTAGCATTTGTAGCCCTATAGTCAAATGTATCAGATGTTATCCTAGCCTAGGGTATGGAACGTAGCCCTAGCATAGCATATCGGATGTAGCCATAGCCTAGCATATGAAGTGTAGTCCTAGCATAGCATATTGGATATAGCCCTAGCCTAGCATATGAAATGTAGTTCTAGCATAGCATGTCTGATATTGCCCTGGGCTAGCATATCGGATATAGCCCTAGCCTAGCATATTGAAATGTAGTTCTAGCATAACATGTCTGACATTGCCCTAGGCTAGCATATTGGATATAGCCCTAGCCTAGCACATAACATGTAGCTCTAGCATAGTATGTGTGATGTTGCCCTAGGCTAGCGTATTGGATGTAGCCCTAGGCTAGCCTAAGCAGGGGTTCAGGCTTCACATCTGCCACAAGCACTGCATCCTCAAGAGCTTTTTCCCTTGTGAGCCATATGGTTGGTTTGTTTATTTTCCCTGAGCAATCCTGACTGGCAGGCAGCTGCTTATATGCGTTATAAAGCCAGAGTAAATCCTTTCTCTTTGATGGGGAAGGGGGGCATATGCTTTTGCGTCTTTAGACGGGTGCTACGGATTTCCCTGGTTGGTAGAAAGATGCATCCGGTCCTGTTTCTCTGCCAAGGCTTCTTGTGTGCAGGTGACAGCGCCCTTATTGTCACCCATTGGATAAACACAAATCTGGTGTTGCCAAGGGAGAAGCTTGTCTGTCGTCTCTGGCTGGCATCCCAGCCTATGCTGGCCGGCTTATTTGTTTATTTATTTATTTATTTATTTATTATTTACTTATTTATTTATTCATCCGTTTTTTTCTGTCAATTAAAACAGGCCCCCATTTCTCAGAATTACTACAAAGTTCCTAATTATTGTGAGTCACTCTTATCATAGCAATTGCTGACGATTGGGGGAGTGTGAAGGGAGGGAGGTGGGGGCAGCTTGTGAGGTGCTGTACATTATCACCGTGGTTTCAAAATATTCACCAAATAAACAACTAGAGTAAACAGTCCACGCTCCAGCGGTCAGATAGCGGACATTATCTTGCTAATTAGCGCCAGCTTCCACCAGCAGGGAGTGGCGATCGGACCAGTCATTCATTTCTGCCTGTGAACACTAACACAGATAGAAGAGACTGCAAATAAGAACATCATTAAACGAGAAGACAAGACGAAAAATGAAAGGAAGGGTAAGATGGGAGTGAGGGTAGACACGAAAATACAGAACCCAGATAGACAAGTGCATGGAAGAGAGAAAGAGAGAGAGAGATGAGGATGAGAAGAGAGGAGATGAAAAAGAGAGAGGGCGTAAACATAAAAATTAAAATGACATAACCGGGGAGACAAGATTGTGCAAATTGGGGAGAGGAGGTGGAATACTGTTTAAACAAGAGAAGGCAGCCAAAGATGTTTTTAAAAGAAAAGAACAGAGGGTGAGAAAGAAATGCAGAGAGGGTGAGAGAATGAGGGAAAGAGACAGAGAGGCAGAGGGTGAGAGAGAGAGAGAGGGGGGAAGAGAGAGAGAAAGAAAGACAATGAAAAAGGGAGAGGGTGTGTACTGTAAGTGAGAGAGAAGGAAAAAGAGACAAGAAGACAGAGAGTTAGCAAGAGAAAGAAAGAAAAACAGAGTAAGAGGGTGAAAGAGAAAGAGAGAGGAAGAAGAAGGGCAGAGCAGGAGGAAGAAGAGAAACGGAGAGGGCACATTTTCTCCTGATGTGGCACTGGCGTCGCCGCGGTGACCAATCCCCCCCACTGTGCCATCTTCCTCTCTCGTCTGTCTGTAATGGCAGAAAAGCTCTCAATTGGACTCCATTACCCTGCAGGATGTGGGTCCTAACTGTCCGCTGCCTTTATAGTATGAGTCCGTCTCTTCAACACCTCCAAATGGGGAACAAAGGACTGTATTCAACCCCCCCATATATATATATATAATCTGACAAAACTTCTATACTAAAGGTTCTATACTTTCTGAACTTCTAAGAAAGACTTTGTTTGGCTAGATTGTGTAGAGAGAACAGGAAATGAGTGGTACAGAGATGGAAAGATAGAGAGAGGAAGCAGAGACAGAGTGGTGTAGAGAAAGAGAAGAAGAGAGAGAGAACAGGAAAGGAGAGGTACAGAGATTGAGAGAAAGAGTCTGTGTGAGAGCTGAAATCTGACTCAAGGCAAAGCTGGGTAACAAAAACTGAGTAATATTTAATAATTAATAATTCAAAATACATAATACAGTTATACATAAATATTGTGCTTAGACTCATATGTTTAGATTTAATGTACAGAATACACTCTAAACTATTCTACATATATGTATACTATACTACACATCTCAAATTATATAATCCTAATGTTCTCTCAGAAATGACACTCATGTTTGGTCTGTACCAATATGCTAACATGCCTAGACTAATGGCATATGAGATTACATGTGCTGCCATGGATACTGAGTGATCCACCCCATAATTACCTCCTTAAACAGAGGGGTTGTACAGGTCTATTGTATTTACATCATTTAGACGTCTCAGGGCGCTAACAGTTGATTCCAACAGCGCATTGATTTGACACCCTCCTCTGGCCATAGAGCCCAGAAATAGGAGAGTGAATGTGAATGTGTAAAGCGGGGGTGCTGGGCCAGTCTGGGTTTGGGCAAGGCTACTGCAGGGAGGTTGTGGAGATTTGGGGGGATGGCTTTGAGCTGTAACTAAGCTGAAGGTGAGAGCATACAGCAGGTTCTTCAGAGTACAACACTAATCTAATTAAGTCACAACAGCACACAGGCCAGCTTGATTAGCCAACCACACATCCGCCTCGGACAGGTTCAGTCAGTCCAGTTATAATTGGCGGTGTGGATGTCGGCTGAGTTGAGTGCCTATTTCCCTCCATCCTGGCGAGAACAGCAGCTGTCAGACCCGCCGTATTAAGACCGCATCGTTGCCAGATCGCCAGAGTCGAATCTGACCTGAAACTGGCCCTGATAAGAACCAAACTCTCCCCCTCAGGGTCCCTGCCGTTCAATTGGATGCCCATCTGCGCACCCCCACCACCACCACTGATCTGGTCTGATATGTGGCCAATGGGCTTCTCATGGACTGATTAGCTACTTGACTTCCCTCTCAGGCCAAATCTTCAATGATAATTTTAGACCGTTTCAAGAGAGTTAATCAAACTCTTCCCACAGGGCTTCTGTTTAACAGGAACATTCCATATTATGTTATCTTAACGTAGCAAATGTAGCCCGGGAATAAAATACATTCCATATTATGTTATGTTAGTGTAGCAAACTTTGTTCTCTCAGGCCAACTCTTCAATCATAATTTTAGACCGTTTTAAGAGAGTTAATCAAACTGTTCCACAGGGCTTCTGTTAAACAGTAACATTACATATTATGTTATCTTAAAGAGCCCATAGAATGCAAAACCACATTTACCTTGTTATTGTTGAATTTAGGTAGCTTAAGGTATCCAACGGACTAAACCGAAACTCCAAAAACCATCTTCCGCCTCCTCCTATATGCAAATTTCAGGCTAGATTTTGCCGGGCTGAAAAAACCCAATCTGAAACTAGTGCTCTGTGTACGTAGACAGTGCAAAGCTACACCTCCTCCATTACATTGTCCAATCCAAAGAGCTCTGCTCAAGAATCTTTGGTCCAATCAAAAATTGTTTGGAACAGTCGCTTGTCCAGCCCCCTGTTGCTTCGGCGGTAGGCTATAACAACTGTAGTCTATGTAATAGCCTAGCTAGCTAACATTGAGAACGGCTAACGGCTCTAATAAAAATAAGTGCATGTTGAATTTCTGTTTGAAATAAGTGCATGTTGAATTTCTGTTTAACTGGAGAACATACTGAAAAAAATGTCAGCACGCGGGTGTAACAGGGTTTTTTGCACTATACCGTCCTCAAGAACCTCGCATTCAACGGGAGTAGTTGATGTTTATCTACAACCACGTTCCATTAAACTTCAATCCGAGATTGGCCATTTCACCCCAGATTGTTTCGCCAACCTTGGGCTGTATCAATCCGGCTGTTCACGAACACAATGCCTGAAACCAGGATCTAACTATTCTCCAAGCAGAACCGGTAGGTAACCGCTAGAATTCAGTGTTTTTTGGTCTTGGTTTTTGTATGTAGGCTACTGGTATTTCTATGGCCTTATCTTGATGCTACTTCGATATCCAGGTTATTGCAAAGCAAAAAAAACACCCGGTCACTAAAGTATTGGGAGGCTAGCAATCTAGCCATTACAACAGATAACCTACTAATGTCGCATTTCCACTTATATCCTGCAAGGATCGGCAACTTTGCTATTCATAAGTTCATAAGTGCAAATTCGGTTTGACAGAAGTAGTCACAATTTCAATACATTTATTCTACATTTATACTATGATTGCTTAGAGTAGGTTTGTAGTAGGCCTATTTGTAGTAGTTTGGTATCATTTGAAAGCCCTGTTTCTGTACTTTCGTTTGATATGCATGTCGTGTCTGTGTGATGTCGGGTTCGCGAGTTATTGAACTTAGAATAGTGTGATGACAGCACTGATTGTCAACTGTACTATTTCTAAAGTTAAGGTAAATTTAAAAATGCTTATCTCAACACCACATTAGTGTACACACACACACGTGCTGCATATAGTTGGAAAGCCCTGGTTGTCCTCTTTCCGGTGATATGCGTTTCATCCCGCTGTGACATGTCATTCCGGAGTAAACTGACAGAGACTGAGGTAAGCGATTTTGATAGTGTTAACCATTTACTAAAATAGTCCTTCATGTAAAATGCCAACTCTGTTTAACTTCCCAATGCCGTGTCTGAATGTGTGAAGCAGTTTTAATTACATAGTAGCTACATAACGTTAGTTACCAGGAATTCTAATAAAACTTACCAGTCTGACACATTCATTTCCAAACGCTGTAGATCTGGCTGTTGTATGGTTGAATTCCTGACAAGTCCATTGCGTGTTTAATAGCTTAGATAGTTAACGCGATTTACAGTTTACTCCATAGACTGTATGTACTCAGATACGGTAGTTCACCCAAAGAGTATAGTGAAACTAGAGAGCCAATCTGCTTCAGCAGGCCTCTCAATGAACTAGCCAATCAGCGCCAGGAGGCGGGAAACTGGCCAGTGGGCGGGAAATACGAATATTTTGTAATGACCATGTATTTCTGAGCATGGAATAGACGGCCTAGTGATGCTCCTGGTCATTTTCAGCCGCACAAAATTGCATACGCAAATATTGAGGCTCAAAGAACATTTTATGATGGTCAAAAAACGTGTTCTATGGGACCTTTAAAGGAGCACCAAAGAGTTTTGAAAATCGCACCCTCTACAGATTGGAACGGAAGCATTGCCATAAGGCAAGTCAGTTGTAGTTTTACTTGAACTACAGATTGCTACCTGATTGGGCAAACTTGTTTAGTGCCATTACAGCCAATAGAGGGCAGCAGAGCAAATGCAGCAAGTATCGGTGACCTTGTTACGAGTTGATGGACGACCGAAATGATTTTGGAAACATTATTTTAAGGTTTTAACATTCCTTGGTGCTGCTTTAACATAGCGAATGTAGCCCAGGAATGAACAAAATGTTAAATGAATGCAAAAAGGATTATAATAGCCTTTGTATGCCTAGTACATTTAAAGAATTGACAATAAAACTGACTTGACAACAAATAGTACATTGTTTTTTTTTTTTGATTAGGTGATCTCTATGTCATCGCAGCACATCAGTTCTCCCAGAAAGACTCAGAGAAAAGTGACTCAGGGTAATGTGATTAAAAGTTTAATGAGTAACATGATGACGATGATGAATAAGTATAAAGTGTTTGGTGCAGGTCCCGCCTGTGCTCCAGAATATTGAAAATCTTGACCCAGCAGATCCTGTCTGATTTCGAAAGACAGGGGTAGAGCCTACCCCTGGAAAAGAGAACAAGGGCCCAACTGGCGGTGGTGGGGAGGGAGACGGGAATTTAGGAAACCTACACCTAGAGCAGGAATTTTAGACAGAGATTTATAGGACGTGCAAGGATGTGATTGGGTAAGCAATCTATGATGCAACAATAGGAGTCTTCCTGGTAGAACTTACGCCAGCGTTTCCTGTCTGTCTAAATCTCAGGGTCTTATGGTGCATTCACGGGCATGTAGGATGTCGGAGGATTCTTTTTATAACTGTTTAGAATGTCCCGACTTCCTATGAAACAACGTTCTTTTGACAACAACAAATAAAAAACATGTCTGCCCCCTTGATAGCAGCAATTTTAGCTGTAATACAATTACTTGAGGCTTGGTCTTACAACACTTGGCAGCACACATCCTTGAACAGTAAGTACAAAGAGATATGATGAGGTCTATACTAGCTGCCACTTGTATTGTTATCTCTAAAGCTTTACTTTTTCTCTAGGTTTCATTTATATAATGTTGATAAAGCATTATAGCAGCTAGGTAGGCTACCTCAGCTACACACAACACAACGGTCATCGCCGAATGATGCAATAATGCAGTAACGTTCTTCTAGGAGCTCTCCCAAAGTTCAGACTTCAAGGTGGGAGGTCCGAGATGAAACGTTCGATGAGACGTGACGTCGCCTACCGTAACAATTGAGTTCTGTAGAAACCTCCGACATCCGACATGCCCGTGAACGCACTAATAGCCACTGATCTCTAAAGAATTGTTAGAGCCCCATCAACAATGAAGCCAATAAAATGCTCAAGGCAGCGGCCAAATTGGGACCCCATTGGGACCAACGGAATTCTTTAGCAGGCAGAGTGACAATTAGGGTTGCAAAGGGGTGGAAAATTTCTGGTAAATTTCTGGAAACTTTCCGGAAACTTTCCATGGAAACTTTAGCTTGGGAATTTTAGAAATATTCAAAAATGGAAATATGTGGAATTTGTGTGAATTTATGGGAATTAACTGGAAAATTTTGATGATTTTAAGAAACATAGACCATATGACTCATATACCAATAACATATTTTGTCATAAGAAGACATTTTTGCCAAAAAGATACAATTAAAATAAAAATATAGCATTTTTCTGTTAAATAAGAAAATGATGTAGATTGTAAACTGAACAAATGGAAAGGGCTATCAAAACATTTAAATGATGTATGAAATCAGGTGTGGTTATGTAAAACTGTTTAGCAACAGAAGCACAAGAAACTGAACATTTTGTGCTATCTAGCACCATGATAAGCTAACTTCTTTAATACAAAGGTGCTAGCTAGCTTACCTTTAACATATCTGCCTTACCAGTGAGCTAGCAATCTACATTTTGATTGGGCTAGCTAAAATCTAACATTTTAGAACAAATATCATCTAAATTATATCATCATAACTTGCTTGACTGTTTGTAGTCCTCAAATGTGTAGCCTCACGTGTCTGTATCAGTGACTGTATGTGGCTCATAAAGGTTGCTTTAGCAGTCCATAATTCTAGAAATCATTGAGATGTGATGGGAGGATGCACAATGCGTATAGGAGGTGCGGCCTCAATAGCCCTGCATTAAGAAGTGTGTTATGCCCCTGTGATTGAAGAATAGCAAATTATAGGCTACTCAACTTTATGTATATCACATCTCATAGTTTTAGCCAAGACTGCAAAAATATTATTTTCTACCAACTATCTTTATGTCCCTGACCTTTAGTTGAGATCATTTCCATTTTTTTCCAATTAATTCCCGTTAATTCCCATAAATTCCCGTTAATTCCCATAAAATCCCGTTAATTCCCATGGAAAGTTTCCAACTTTGAAAATTCCCGGAATTTTGCAACCCTAGTGACAATGGATAGAACTCAAATATGGCGGCTGCCACTGTGGCTTCAACCTTATGACGTAGATGTCCTATCCAGTTATTCTTTAGAGATCAGTGGTCATAGCTGGTTAGTGAGAACCACAGCAGGTGATTCACATGCAGTGGTTAGATTAGAGGAACAGAAATTGAGAATAATGACTCGAGCTGGAAATAGTAATATGTGACTTTTATGTGAGGACTTTTATGTTGAGATGCTAAGGACTTTTATGTTGAGATGCTAAGGGAGATAGGACTTCTGCGACAGCCAGCTAGCTGGCCTAGCAACTCACCGGACTCGCCTGCTACCCCTACCCGGATATGGTGGCGTCGTAAGCGGTGCGCTAGGACAAGGAAGCGGGGCAATCGTGGAGGTGTCCGAGTCAGGCTCGAGGCTAAGCCAACTCGCCCAGCCATACCATCGATTCTCTTGGCCAACGTACGATCTCTGGACAATAAAATGGATAACATACGACTTCTGAGATCAGCAAATCGCAGAGTAAGTGACTGTTGTGTGCTAGTTATGACAATGACAACATTCCGGACTCGGCCATACAACTGGAGCAGCTAGCATGCTACAGAGCCGACAGGGCTATCGTAGACGGAGGCAAGACCCGAGGCGGCGGGGTCTGTGTTTACATCCGCGATGAGTGGTGTCGTGATGCCACCGTAGTACGAAAACACTGCTCATCACTGGCGGAGTTCATGATCGTGAAGTGTCGCCCTTTCTACTTGCCTAGGGAGATAAGTTCAATCCTGCTGGTCGCTACTTACATTCCTCCATCTATCAACAACAGCGACAGAAATGCGGCGCTGAACGAACTGTATCAGGCCATCAGTGAGCAACAAACAGCACACCCAGACGGTTTCATCATCCTCGCAGGTGATTTCAACCATGCTGAACTTAAAACTGTTCTCCCAAAGTTTCATCAGCATGTACATTTTCCAACACGGGGGGACAACATATTGGACCTGGTCTACACACAGGAAAAAGGAGCATACAAAGCCACCCCCCTCCCCCACATCGGCACCTCTGATCACCTCACTGTTATGCTAATGCCAGCATACAGACAGAGTGTGAAAGTCTCCAGACCCGTTAAGAAAGAGGTAAGGGTGTGGCCACAGGAGGCCACCTCTGCTCTTCAAGACTGCTTTGGGTCAACGGATTGGGAAGTATTCAAGGGAGCAGCCACCTACAATAACATCATAGACATTGAGGAGTATACAGACACTGTGAGCTCATACATCATCAAATGCATTGATGATGTTACACAAATAAAAAGCATCACAACGCGAGCCAACCGGAAGCCATGGCTGACAGGAGATGTCCACAGGCTGCTGAAGGCCAGAGACAAGGCCTTCAGAGCTGGGGATGAAGCAGGCCTGAGAACAGCGAGAGCCAACCTGTCCAGTGGCATCAGGAAAGCGAAACAGGACTACACACGCAAGATAACCTCCCACTTCAATGATAGCAAGGATGCACAGAGTCTATGGCAAGGCATACAGGCCATTACAGACTACAAGCTTGCAGCGCGTAGCTGTGAGAGCGACACCACTCTGCTCAACAACCTGAACAGCTTCTTTGCAAGATTTGAGGAACAGAACAACACACGCCCACAGAAAACACCACCACCTCCACACGACCAGCCTCTGTGCCTGTCTGCTGCCAGCGTGAAGAGGACACTCCGCCATCAACGCCCGGAAAGCAGCGGGTCCAGACAACATCCCTGGCAGTGTGCTGAAAGACTGCATAGGGGAGCTGAAGGACGTCTTCATAGACATCTTTAACACCTCCCTGAGGCAAGCCATTGTCCCATCAGGCTTCAAGACTGCCACCATCATACCTGTGCCAAAGAAATCATCCCCAGCCTGCTTCAATGACTACCGCCCTGTGGCACTGACACCCATCATCATGAAGTGCTTTGAACGACTAGTCATGTCACACATCAAATCCACCCTGCCTACCAACCTGGACCCATACCAGTTCGCATACAGAGCGAAACGATCCACAGAAGATGCAATCTGCTCTGCCCTCCACCCAGCCCTAACTCACCTGGACAAGAAAGACTCATGTGAGAATGCTGTTCATAGACTTCAGTTCAGCATTCAACACCATTATACCACAACAACTCATCTGCAAACTGGACAAACTGGGCCTCAGCACCTCCCTCTGCAACTGGCTGCTGGATTTCCTCAGCCAGAGGCCTCAAGCGGTGCGTGTGGGCAACAACGTCTCTAACAGCATCACCCTGAGCACAGGGGCTCCACAAGGCTGTGTGCTCAGTCCGCTGCTCTTCACCCTGCTGACTCATGACTGCACACCAACCTACAGCTCCAACCACCTGGTGAAGTTTGCGGACGACACAACGCTGGTGGGGCTCATCACCAAGGGCGATGAAACACACTACAGGAAAGAGGTTGAGCTCCTGACCACGTGGTGCAGAGGCAACAACCTCCTGCTAAATGTTAGCAAGACCAAGGAGGTTATTGTCAACTTCCAGAGAGGCCACACCTGTCACCATCCGCTGACCATCGACGGTGCTGCGGTAGAGAGAGTGAGCAGCACCAAGTTCCTAGGGGTGCACATCAGTGAGGACCTCTCCTGGACTACCAACACCACATCACTGGCCAAGAAAGCACAACAGCGCCTCTACTTCCTGTGCAAACTCAAGCGGGCAAGCGCCCCA
>JAGFZM010001386.1:0-11856 GCA_017657215.1 Limnothrissa miodon | reverse complement strand
AGTCGCTTTGGTGCGTTTCTCAGATCAGAATTAAAATTCTCATAACTATTAGTTCAACCTCCACAACATTTAGTCCTTTGTGCATGTCATAGTAGCAATTTCTCCTTCCTCTGAACAGACTGCAAATGTTTTTGGACATGTATTCAATATTAATTATACTTATTGATGCTGAATAGTCGTTCTCAATGAAAGTAATAGTCTTACTGTAATTGCTTTCGTCATTACATGCAAAATTGTTCAAAATGCAAAATCTCAATAATTAGCTGTCTGTCAAGCAATTTCTATACCTTTTTTTTAATCATTTTTTTTCCTTGAAATGTCTCCTAAGTTGAACAGTGTCTCAGGGGAGCTTCAGCTTTCCCTCACGGGGAGGTGTATGAAGTATTACAGTAGTTGTAACCAAATACAAGCCACTTGTTCACAGTCACTCATGGATGAATGAACCCTCAATCGGCAAGTACAGTATATGAACTGATCAGGACATACTGTGTACCATTTCTAAAATTTTGTTACACAGATATGGAGGTTCAGCATCGTGGAAGAGGGGTGAGGATGCAGGGGGGAACGGGAAGGCGATTCCTAGTGATTTTTTTTACCCCTTATAGTCACTTACTCCCCTAACTACAGCAATGTCTAACTTTACTGTAAATTCCAAAAATGTAAATGGCTTTACAAGTATACTCTGTGTTGAGCATTTTTAGGTAATGTCTCTGGGTTCTGACCTTTTTATGCATTGGAAAACACTGAGAGAATAAACTGTCATAATGAAAACATGACAAAGCCATTCGACTATCTTGTTCATAAAGATGGTGTCAAGACTTATCATTTTGATGGCACTGACAGTTGTGTGAATACTTCCTTTTGAGGAATGGATTATCCATTTTGAGCAAATGACGTTCTTTTGCAGGCTATCCATTAGGTTTTGCAGTTTGCACTAATTGTTTTGAGAAATCCACTAACTGCTGTGCAAATGTTAATAGTGATGTGAGAAATGCACCAAAGCGACTGAGAAAAACTGTAAATGAGAGCACTTTAAGCCCTAGCTGTTGTAATGGCTCGAATAAAACAAGACAAGATTTCTAAACCCAAAGGTATATTCCAAGTTAGGGTTTAGATATTGAGCAGAGGCGCCCAACCCCTTTCATGAATGAGAGGGTAATGGTCTGCAGTCTTATATCAAATGTCTTATTAATTCTTTAGTGCCGAATTATTTAAAGGCATTGGCTAAAAAAAAACGCCATTAGACTCTGGGTGTGTCCCAATTCAGGGGTGAGTTCTTGAAAGTATGCGTACTAAGCTCTGACCTTCTAGGGCCGTAAGTATTAGTACTTCTCTGAGCAACTGTTTTATGAAATGGGACAGTACTAGCCTTCCTCCGTTCCAAAATGTGTCACAATTCATCCCACCGTGAGGTTCTGCGTTGCTTAGCAGTGGTAAACACTCTAAGCTCTTTTTAACTCTACACCGCGAAATAGCTCAGAATTAATAGTTTAAAAGACAGATAATAAAAATAATCAGTTCTGTTAAACTGTTTACTTAAATTCTGGTTTTAATTAAATAGATGAATTTCGTTTTGTTGTAAATTCTTTTAATATTTTCGTTCGTTAATTAAGCATTATCGCTCGAGTGGGAGTGGTGTTGTTGGCCAATATCGCCACGGCTGTGGTTACCACTTCGGCTTCGTACCTACGGTGAACCACAGCCGTGGCGATATTGGCAAACAACACCAGTCCATGTGCTTTTATACAACAGTTCCATTGCCAACAAAAAAAAGATACCAGACTGCATTTTTAGGAAGGATAATTTATTATTTGCCATTGTTTTTTTTTGTCCAGTTCCTCCGCTATGCGAATTAGGCCTAACCCTGAACGCCTGAAATAGTTACTCTAATTTCGCAAGATGAGGCTGCCTCACTGTACTACTTTCGTGTCGGCTCTTCTCAATGCTGTACAGCTCGTGAAGAGTCATAGAACGCGTGTCATCCAATCAGATATTGCTAAATCGTTCGACCGGACACAACTGCCGTATAATAATCGTTTTCGTATTAATTCATGGATTCATGAAGGGATTATCCTGTTGTTTTTTTTATATACTTTTTAACTGAAGAAAAAAGTATGTAAGGATGCAAGTAAGTATGCTAGGATGTAAGGATACAAGGATTTAAATATTCAAGGATGCAATTGAGGATGTAAGTATGTAAGGATGCAAGGATTTAAGTATTCAAGGAGGCAAGTATGTAAGGATGCAAGTAACTATTCAAGGATGGAAGGAAGTAAGTATGTAAGGATGCAAGTTAGTATGTAAGTAAATATGCAAGTATGTAATGAATTTTTGGATAGGTAGTACCATGGACTGTATAGGGTAGTACACGAAGGGACCATCGTTGGATGCTTCGCAGCAGGGGAAGAGAAGTGCGGGTTTGTTGGCCGAATTCGAAGTATCTTTCGAAATGGGACAGTACTAGTCGCGCTGCTATGACGCATGTGGCCTACGAATCTGGCCTTAGAAACATGTAGCCCCTGGAATGGGACACACCCCATGTTAGACTATGCAGAGAACAAACGCCACTACTTAGGACAGATAAGACCACATGTAACTATAGGATGGACCTTTTCACCACCCTCAAATCTTCAGGGTGCATATGTGGTTGGGTTTTGCATCACCCAGGTAAAACTGCTTACAGGCTGGAATTTGAAACAAAGCATATTGCTAAGCCGTAGGCAAAGCCACCCTACACCATCTTAAATCAGAGCACTTAAAGATCCAGGTGTTGTAATGGCTTGAATGGAACAAGACAAGATTTCTAAACCCAAAGGTAATGGTTTAGATATTGAGCAGAGGCGTCCAGCCTCTTTCATGAAGTGTCTAATGAAAGGGTGATGGCTTGCAGTCTTATTTCAAAATGAGAAAAAGAATTCATATCGATTCATACGACAATAAGCCGTGTGTGTGCAAAGATTTAATGTGCATTTCCTAGGATATTAAAGGATAGAGTTCATATGCTGGTACAAAGGTCACTACCAGATAGGCCTACATGGTTAATGTTGCTTTTTATAACAAATTAGATGAAGAGCAATTGGCGTAATAAGGCAGGCACTGTCAGTGGTCTCTCCATCAATAACCCCCAGTTTAAGATGAGGCTGATCCTTATCTTGCCCTAGGAACTAATTATTCCTGTAAGAGGCTGGCAGCATCCAAGCTAAATCAACTGTCAGCATGGAAGCCCCCATTGATGTATTGATCTCCTGTGAGTTTGGTCATCTGCCCACAGAACTCTTGTTGGGAGGTGCATGAGCATTTTTAGGGGGAAATTTTACTCAAGATGCAGACAGCACCATCCAGACAATCTAACTCTGGATCTATTACCAGACTACATCAGGGCAAAAAAAAAAAAAAAAACGGGACAAAAGCTTCATGAATACAGAAGTTAATTTTGAGTCATGGCCTCTTATTATTTCCATTGAACGTGAGTGGAGCTGTGAGCCTTACCAGAGATGCAGTTGAATGCTTATGTGGTTCTCTAATGCACATCATCTTTAACACTGAACAAGATAAGATCAGAGCCATATACCTCAGACTGAGACATGGTTAAGGTTTGCAGTAATGTTTAGACAAACAGACAACACACTGGCTTAGGGGGTTTGGCTGTACAATCACTGAAGTAAGGCAGATTCTGCTGCTGTTCTGTTACATAGGCTAACATAAACAACATGGACTTAAAGCATATAGGCTTAAATGTTTATTAAAACATGGTTTGTTCCGTTGAGTTTTTTTGTTCTCAGATTTATTTGTTGACCTCTTCTGGCACACTTTCCCTCTTTAGAGCTTTGTGGAGTTATTATTACCATTAGACAATGCAAATCATCAGCCTTTCTCTCCCACACAGAGTCACAGACATGTCACAAAAGCTAGAAGCCAGAGTAAACCAGAGCCATCTTTTTTTATAGCTCTGTCATAAACACACAAAACACTTGCTGTTCCAGTTGACTGCATTGGATCATAGTTTGTCTTGATGGCGAGTGTGTTATGGTATTCACTTGCATGACCTGTCAGGCCTCGCTTATCAAAGCTGTAAGTTACCAATGAGTCCAGCATTCTCAGCCCTACAAGGATAAACATAGTGTTGGTGGTGTATGCACGACAAAATGACTTTTCAGAGCTTTCCTCACTGAAGGAGTATGTTTTCACAAAGGATTCACATCTGAAGGGAGCATACACTTGTTTCCCAGGAATTTTCAACTCAAATTCAGTGCCATCTTAGCCAACAAAACAGTTCTGCCTACATTTGTGCCGTAGTATTTTTTCAGTAGGGGTCTTAAAAGTCTCAAGGTATCAATTTACAACAAGGGAACACACACACACATTTGCTTTGTGAAAAAGAAAAACAATAGTACTCTTTGCCTCAAGTAACAACACAATCAGCCCTAAGAAGCCCTGAAATGACTATGTATTGATTTTATCACCTTCATACTTTGATATTGTGTTGTACATATGTTACACTTATCTGTTCACTGTTCACTTATCAACATGCTCTACATGGTTTCTCCATCACCATGGTAATGTTTACATCTTTCAAACTAAAAGTTTTTAAAGTAACCATAAAGGCTTTCATATTGTCTGCTATGTATACAGTATAAATCAAACTAAATCATATTTTTGCTGGATGAAAATCAATAGTGGAAGCCATTTTATTGTTATTGAGGCTTCCACTATTGCAAGCACTTCAGAATATGCAGCCTCACTATCTGAGAGCTATCTGATGGGAGATGGAGAACTCAGCATATTGGGGAAAAAAGACAGTTTTGACGTTTTAAAGAAACAGGCCAGTAGGCCTATATGGGGGAATGCACAAATTTTTCTCCAGTTCATTCAGCCACTTTGTGAATCTGTCGATAGCAGACTTTTAGCAAGAGCCTAGATCAGGGGTCAGCAACCCTTGGCACTAGTGGCACTCAAAGGGATTTCTGGTGGCACGTGGACAATGATCGCAACCCTATTATGAACACATTGGAAATGTTCAGACATCTTCTGTATGGATGTAGAACTGCCATTAGCTATCTACCATTCAATAGTAGCCCCACCCACACACAGTCACACACTCACGAGATGTAAACTTTGGGCCAAGCCTTCTTAATACAGCAGTTGCGCTAAGATGGCAAAGAAACCGAGAGGCATCCTGCTGCAGTCGCACTGTCAGGCCCCCTGCACTGTAAGGACCGGAAGTGACATTTTTAATGCGTCCCCAGTTCTGCGAAGATGAGAGTTTGTGAGTGGGAAAATAACAAGAAGATAATCCGCCATTATTCAGAAGAAGAAGAAGAAGGAGAGTTTGTGAGGAGTAAAGGTAAATTAACATGACAAGTTTTCGTCGTGCAAAAGAACAGAAATTACTTTATCCACAAGAATGTTGCATGTACATGGTATATTCCCCCATATATTAAGGTGGAAAAAGCTACTGTTGGACATTTGGGAAACTTAATTTTCAGCGTTGTTGGTGTAGTTAGGCAAATGGTGGCTAGCGTTTTTATGTATGGAAAAGACCCCAAATGATCACTGTAAGCGGGCTACTTAATTACTTTGAATTAATTATTTAAACAATGTCATTAAAATCCCTTATTCAGTGTTTATGACTGCTAGGTAAATGGGCTAGTTCCTGAGTACGGTGCTACGTACAAATTATATATTTTCTATTAATTACTCCAAACGGCTTTCAGTTGAAAAACAGTTTTGAACCCCCATGTCAACATTGTCTCGTCTTCATTTCTTCATGATGAACTGCGAGATAAGAACATATGTTTGGAGTTCAGTTTGAGAACCTAATTAATAGGAAAGACATAACTTACATGTACTGTTCCTGCGCGCCTCCTGGAAGTCTACACTCTACTGGTGGTTGTTTTAATTTTCAATTGTTTCAGAAAGTAGTGGTGTTGTGCATAGAGTTGCATAGTTTGTGCATGTGAAAGGGCTCTGAACGTGCTATGTTCCTGCTCAAATAGCACAAACAATGATTATACATAACATATAACATTTCACTTTGTTTTGGTTAGAAGGCTACAGGAGCAATCAAAAACAGAGGCCAGAACACCGGACTGACAAAAGGCTTGAGAGACTTGTTGAATGCAAAAAAAATGAATTAATGAAAATAGTGTATTCTTTTTTTCCGTTCTCACTTTGGCACCCTTGATTATTTTAACGTGTATTGAGTTCTACACTGTCAGTTAATTCTTTACTTTGGCATTCAACTGGTCTCTCAACAAGTCTCTCAATCCTTTTCAGTACGTTGGCACATCTTTTTTGATTGCTCCTGTTGTTTTGTGGATTTTCACACCTGCATGAATCCTTGCATAAGCCATAAGAATACTGAACATCTTTTTCATCACATTTTACATTTTGTATGATGTGCAATTTGTGTTTTATGTCTTACAGATGCACATAAACCGCCTGGAAGCGCTCAAGACTGCCCCGAGGCCAAGGACCCTTTCCTCTTTGTGTTCCAGCTGCGAGAGGACATGGATGTCTTATAGCCTGGTCAGACTACACGATTTCAGCCCGATTTTGCCCCGAATTTGTCGTGTATGACAATCGTGTCCGATTCCGGACTGCGACACCCCGACGAAAAGACTGACTTGTCAGACTTTTGTCGGGAGTGGTATGATGTTTTATTTGTGACCTAGTCAAGATTCTAGAGGATTACAACAGCTCCTGTGTTAAAGTTTACCTCTAATTTGTTTACACCGGTGCTATGACGACATGCGACGGGAGCAATACATTCGATGAAGTCTTGTAATGTGGCCAGTCTGTCGACCAAGACGCAGAACGGTTTATATGGTTCTGAAGTCTTATAGTGTGTCATGGTAAATCGTGAACAACAATCGCAAAAGACAAAAAAATCGTGTAGTCTGACCAGGCCGTTTGTGGACGCCTGTGCTGACCCACAGGGACTACAAATACTGCATGTTTCTGGTGACACAATAATCTCAAAACAGTTTTAACCTTTTTTGCTTTTTTGTTGTTGGTGATTTGTTTGTATTTTTTTTATTATTGTTATTGTAATTGGAGCTGTTTTTAAATATAAATTGGTATTGTTTATATCCCAATGTGCCATGTAGATTTTTTTAAAAGCAAGCTTAGTCTTTTTTCAGACAGATGATCAATGACACTTATCAAACTTTAATTATAAAACATTAACATACCCTTTCAATTGATGACATTGAATACTCAAAAAGATTGAGAATGCATGCAATTTATATGCATTATGTGACGACCACAAAAGTGTTGTGTTTGTTTTGACAGTAAACAGAAATATTGTCTTTGATTTGGATACAATCTAATGTGTTTTATTTTGGGAAAACTATCCTCAAGGGTTTCCTACTCTGATATAGTTTTCCTTATGACATAAATTCTAAAGTACACGCTCCGGGCCAGCAGAGGGCAGGGCCGGAGTTGGGAACCTGCGTGCATTGTTGGTATTTCTCATTGCTGCAGAGATCCTAAAACTGAAACGTCTCCTTGTTTCTTTCCTGTCTTACAGGTTGGTTAATGTGTTAAAAACATTACAAAAGTAGGAATTAGCAATGTAAGAATGTGTCAAAGAGATGTGTGAACTGTTCAAACCAAGTAATGTGCCCTAAGACTTTGTTTTGATTTAGTTTGAAGTGAGTTTGTAACGGGAGAGTAAACTCCGGGAAAAGTAGCCATCTATGACGCAGTTTTGTGATAGCTATTCACTTTATAGTATAAAGTGAAATCAAGACTGTGTTGACAGTTAATTGAGGCTTAGAGCAGAAGCAGACGAAAATTGTTTATTTGTTTACTAGCCCAACTTCAGGTGACGTTAGGCCTATGTCAACTTCATGTCATTACGTTAGCATTTCATTTGTAGCTACCTGAGGTATGCTAGCTGGCTCATGTATGGAAACTGAACTGGCCAAATGCACAATGGAATTCAACAGACAGCTACTCATTTAAAGGGATAGTTCGGTTTTTAACACATTGAGCCCCTTTCACAGGTTGTCTAAAATGCAATAAAGTGGTTGACATCGAAATTTTGACGCTTGCATCTGTCTCGGCTATTTGGGGAATGTAAAATCGCCTCTGCCTGCCTTCAAAATGGCTAGCAATGGGCATGTGTTGTTTCTATCCTTAAAACACTGGTTTTAAAAAAGTGCTACTCACCAAGTGGTTAGTGGTGCTCAATGATGTTCCAAAACATGTATCATAGCGGAATAAAGCTTCCGTCATGTTTTATTTGGCACTTTGTTTATATGAAGGAGCAAATTGACCCCTATGGGACTTACACAATGGCAAATAAAACATGACAGAAACTGTTTTGCTACAATACTTGGGTTGGAACATCAGCAAACGCCACTAATCACTCCATGAGTAGCACTTTTTTAAAACCAGTGTTTTAAGGATAGAAACAACACATGCCCATTGCTAGCCATTTTAAAGGCAGGCAGAGGCGATTCTATATTTCCCAAACACCCGAGACAGGTGCAATCATCAAGATTTTGGTGTCAACCACTTTATTTCATTTTAGACAACCTGTGAAAGGGGCTCAATGTGTTAAAAACTGAACTATCCCTTTAAGCACCTCTTCGTACATACCTTGTCTGTCTGCTTCTATCTCGCTGTGTCAACCTCAATATAGTGTACCAGCGTGCGATACTCTGTTTGACAGCCTCAACTAACGTATGGAAAAAGTAACCAACTGGAAAGTAGCCACGTAAAGTTAGTGTTCTAGAATCTCTGATCGCTACTTTTCTAAACTATGATAGGTCGTCCTTTTATCGGGAAAATACGGAAGCCGAGAGCGGCCAAGGTCATAATAATTATTTTTCACCTTGTTATCCTGAGATAACGACATAATTATTTAGAGATCTCAAGAAAACAAAACACTATTTTAGAGATCTTGAGAAAACAAATACTGGACGGTCTATAGCTCTGGAAATTGAGAAACGTCTACGCCCCCTTGTGCTTGAGGAAGGAAGACAAAATGGTGAAATGGCGTTTTACGAAGCTCTGAAAGACAGACGGGTCGCAGAGGAAAACATCATCCAGAAATTGAAGACTTAATGCAATCTCCCCCTGTGTCAACCACTGATCAAAATATTGTCTAATTAGCTGATCGATTATTCCAGACATAACTGTGCCGTTCAAAATGAGAAACTAACATTTGAATGCATAAGTCGCTGACATTTGGCGTTCTCAGTATTTTTGATCTCTAAATAAGTGTTTTGTTTTCTCAAGATCTCTAAATAAGTGTTTTGTTTTCTCGAGATCTCTAAATAAGTGTTTTGTTTTCTTGAGATCTCTAAATAATTATGTCGTTATCTTGAGATAACAAGGTGAAAAATAATTATTACGACCTTGGCCGCTCTCGGCTTCCGTAGGAAAACCAGGCGGCCTATTAGGTTACACAAAACTCATTGTTTTACTAATTGTTAGAATGTTTAGCCTAATTAATTACACTTAACTTAAAAGCGTGAAAAAAAGGTTAGTTGCTTTTAATGTCATAATGCTGCATGAGCTTAGCCCCGGCCCAATTTAACTCCTGCTGTAAGAGACTACAGTCTAAAGAGTAAAGAAGTCTAAAGAGTAAGTGAACATGCATTTTGATGCTGAGAGATATTTCATTATGAGTTGGTAAGGACAAGAACACTGAAATTCATTGAATGTTAAGAAGACATTGAATATGGAATATGTAAATCATAAAAATTGACTTGACAACAGAAAGACATTTGTTAAAGGTGCTCTAAGCGATGTGACATGTTTTTAGGACTAAAACATGTGTTGTTACATACAGCAAACATCTCCTCACAATCTGCTTGCTGCCTGTCCCCTGAACACACTGTAAAAAAAATGCGGTCTCTGTAGACAGCCCGGCAACATAACACACTGGGCAAACCTAGCATAACAAACGAAAACGAAACATAACAGTGTTCCAGCCAATAAACGACAAGGTTCATGAGTCTTTCGGGAGGCATGGGAGGGAGGGGGAGGAGTAAGGTAACTTATAACGCTTGAACCTTCTCTGGAGCTATCATCCGTTTTGTTTGACAATACTTCGAACGTCAACAAGAAGTGACGTGAAACAGCATCACTTAGAGCGCCTTTAAAGAAAATATGTAAAGATCTCATTCCATCGTATTTTCATTAATTTTGTCGTGGTCTCTTATCTAAAATAATGTCATGAGAGTTGGTTTCGACAAAAAATATGCTGTGGTTGTCTTGTTTCAAGCTATTTTAGTTAGGTGAAAATGAGAGCAGGGATAGCTCGAGAGGATTCTTATGAATATTAATGATATGCAAATGTATCGCCTCAGATTGGCTAACAACACTGTGACGCTCCATCTAGTGGGTCTGTCTTCAGGCAGCCTAACGTTTCTTGAGGGCGGGTTAACTGCATAGCTAATGTTCAAATTGACGTACATTTGTACAGATTTTCCGATTTGCTCGTTTTTCCCGGCAGTTTTCTATCACAGGCGAATACAGACTACAGAGGTAGGAGAGCATTTTGAAGTTGAGCATAGAAGTACAACTTGGGCTGACCTATGGTAATGTAAAAACATCAAGTCTTAAACGGTTTATTTTGGAAGGAGACCTTTAATAAATTGCTGCAGAGATCCTAAAACTGAAACGCTGTCTCCTCGTTTCTCTCCTGTCTTACAGAAGACTATCTGTTCACGCACGGTGCCATTGCTGCGGTACCCGTTACAATTATATATCTGTAAAATATGGTAGGGTTGAGGGGGAGGCCTTGGTCCGTGGATCTTCTTGCCAATCGGTTTTCGTTTCAGAAATCAGAATGGGTAAACAAAAAATAAAGAATACATCACTTTTTAAATTGACAATAGAAAAACGGAAAACGCAGAACTGGTCATTTTCTGTTTTCACCAGTGTTTTTCCACACATGGAATCACAGACAATAAAAATAAACCCCGAAATCCTGAACCAGCTTCAAGCTATCCTGAACTTCCACCGGTACACAGCTTCCATCGTATTTACGGTTCTCATAGACTTCAAGTCATTTTTTCAGAGCAGCAAAGAACATAAAAAAATATTTTGCGGTGCTCGTGCTGCTGAAGCTGAAGCTTAGATGCTACATATAGGCCTAGTTATAAAATGTCTCCCAAAATAATTTCTGCAATATACAGTGTTATATTGTAGAGAATTATATTAAACCCTATTACAGTAGAATTTCTCTACATTCTGACATGCTTCAAATCTCTTCTATTTTTGAGTGTGCCATTACCATTTCATGTATGCTTCAAGACAGGAGACACCCAGACGTTTAACTACAACCAAGAATCGCGACACTTTACAGCTACATTTAAAATAGTTGTTCTGACATGGTAATTATGGAGGCTAACGTGTAAGAACTACTGTCTAAATAAAATGCTTTTTTTTTTCTCAAATTAGCGACTGTAAGTGCGCACAATATCTATACAGGGGGTGTCCTAACATACTCCTGTACGACATGCTGGAGAAATTTTTAGGCACAGGTAGTATATAGCCTATACATTCTGATTTCTGAAACGAAAATCGGTTGGCCAGAAGATCCACTGACCGGCTTCGAAAATTCAATCTGCCACTCTGAAAATGGAATCATACCCCACAGTTTGTTGAAGACGAGCATAACGTTACTATCTTTCTGTGACTAAACGAACTGTTTCTGATAGATTAAAATGGACATAAACACATAAAGCAGGTTAAAATAGCGGTTAATGTTGAAATTGGTTGCTTGACAAGTGAGGACAATTTTTACCTGCCAATTACGAGCTTTATTTCATAAAAGCTCGAGAATGGTGTTTTACTTTTATTGCTGCAGCGTCATCTGGGCCGCATGTGGCCCGC
>JAGFZM010001383.1:162357-187990 GCA_017657215.1 Limnothrissa miodon | reverse complement strand
TCTACTGCAGCACCCACATCAACAGAAACATCTACTACTGCAGCACCTACAACAGAGATAAAAACAGACACATCTACTACTGCAACACACACATCTGAAATATCTACTACTGCAGCACCCACAACATCAGAAATATCTACTACTCCAGCACTTACAACATCAGAATCAACTACTACTGCAGCACCAACAACAACAGAAAGAAAAACAGACACATCTACTTCTGCAGCACCCACATCAACAGAAACATCTACGACTGCAGAACCAACAACAAGATCAACTGCAGCCCCCTCAAGTACAACCACAACTACTTCTACACCCACAAGTACAACAACTACTACTGCAGCCCCTACAACTACAACCACAACTACAACTGCTGCTTCTGCCACTACAACTACTACCACAACAACTACTGCTCCCACAACTACAACAACTACTACTGCAGCCCCTACAACTACAACCACATATACTACCGCAGCCCCCACAACTACAACAGCAGCTACTACTGCACCCACAACTACAACAACTGCTGCTTCTGCCACTACAACTACTGCACCCACAACTACAACAACTACTACTGCAACCCCTACAACTACTACCACAACAACTACTGCACCCACAACTACAACAGCTACTACTGCAGCCACCACAACTACAACAACTACTACTGCAACCCCTACAACTACAACCACAACAACTACTGCAGCCCCCACTGCAACAACTACTACTGCAGCCACTACAACTACTACCACAACAACTACTGCACCCACAACTACAACAACTGCTGCTTCTGCCACTACAACTACTACCACAACAACTACTGCACCCACAACTACAACAGCTACTACTGCAGCCACCACAACTACAACAACTACTACTGCAACCCCTACAACTACTACCACAACAACTACTGCTCCCACAACTACAACAACTACTACTGCAGCCACCACAACTACAACCACAACTACTGCAGCCACCACAACTACAACAACTACTACTGCAGCCCCTACAACTACAACAACAACTACTACTGCAGTCCCCACTGCAACAACCACAACTACTACAACAACCACAACAACAACTACTGCAGCCCCTACAACCACAACCACAACAACTACTGCACCCACAACTACTACAACAACCAAAACTACTACAACAACCACAACAACAACTACTGCTACACCCACAACAACTACTACTGCACCCACAACAGCGGTGTCTGTAATAAACACTCCCCGCTACATAGTGGCACTTAGCTTTGAGCTGAACATACTCTACAACCCCGATTACAGCAATTCACAAAGTGCTGCCTATCAGTCATTGACAGTTTCCATTATCAGATGGGTAAGGCTATTTGATATATAGTGGCCATGATTTAGTCAGTCCATTACAATTACCTTAACATAAAAAAGAACAAAAATTGTTACCTTTTCTTCAATTTTCTCAAATGAAAGTATATAAAACATGCCTATATCAAATTAATTTGATTCCACTGTAATGAAAAATCTGTGTTTCACAGACCACACCTATCTATCAAAACCAGTATGGGTCAATGTTCTATAGAGTTGTCATCATTACGCTGAGGTAAGTTTCATGTTTTCTCATTGATCTCAGACTCTTTTGTCCCACTGTATGACTGGAATTTGTGAAAAAATATATATATTCTGACAAAATATTTGATTTGATTTGATATTTTGATATATCAGAAAATAATGGGGATGCAATAGTTCCTTGGTTATACCGACAACTTCTTATATGGAAAGAAATTAGTGGATTAGTGCAGTATAACATATTATATTGTAGCACACCATATACCACTAGAATTAGTGGGATATACTTATTGTCATGTATAGTATGCCATATTTGGGTGGAAACACAATGAGATATTTCACTGAGAAGTTGCTGAATGGTTTAAAGGAAATTATAATAAAAAATATTATAATTATTTTTGTTTTTCAAACTGTGTCAGTGAACATCAATTATGCGTATTTCTCTTTTGCTCTATGTAGAGCTGTGACCCGTTATCGGCAGGACAGCACAGAGGTTGAGATGGAGGTGGAGTTTGATCAAAGACTGCCAGAGAAAGCCCCCAGCTCACCTGAGGTGGCCCAGCTGCTGAAGGATGCAGCCACCACCAACAATGTGCTTGATTTGAACACAAACACCATTACTGTTATCCGTGAGTTTCACACATTTCCCTTCCCATATCACCACCAAGAGCATTTGATATGACATGATAGAATTTTACGTGAATAGCATAGAAACACACACACACACACACACACACACACACACACCTACACTAACACTGTGAGACAGAGACTTAACCGTTTTTTTGTCTGAATTTTAAAAGGATCTCCCCAGAAGACACCCAATGCTCAGTTCACCATCAGTGAAACGTTTAGCCTCACGCTGGCTACCCTGAATTCAACCGCCTACCGCACCACGACATTGCAAATGAAATCAGAGGTATGTTTGTCACTTGTGAATTGTGAACAGCACTTTCACTGGGTGCTCTATCATCAGCACATTCACTTTTCAAGTCAAGGCCTCACTCTTATCCTCTTCGCCTTCACTTACAGCTGGAGCCATTTTTCTATCAGGACTATTCAACAGATTTCATCAGTTTGACACCAGATACATACACGTAAGTGTTGACTATTGCAAATATTTTAGAGCTATTGCTTATCCTTATATCTTATTACTTATATCTTTTCACCACTATGTCTTTAAAAGTACTGAAAGGGTGAATATAAGGCCACTTTTATAAGACACTGTAATCATTGTCTCTTATAATAGAGCTGCTAATGTGTTACAAGCTCAAAAGCTTTAACTATCACAATTACTATAACTATATTTCACTGGTAACTTAGATCAATCATCATAAGAATCAATCATCAAATACTTCCCAACCATTGAATACTGTGTTTACGCAAGCATAACCAAAAATATGTAAAATTCCTGCCATTGATATCAACCCATTAAGTGAAATGTTTTCTTAATTTTTCTCTTCCTCAGTTATGGAACAGTTTACGCCAACTCCATAGTGATCCAGACAGATCTGTACTTCACATACAACGCCAAATTACCAAGTGCTGAAGCCATATATAACACCATGCTACGAGCAGCACGAAGTGGCAACCTGACTTTTACCATCATTACTGTGAATGCCACAGGTGAGTTTTCATGAGTAATACCTTGCCTACATCTTCAGTTATGTCTGTCTTGTAACTCCTGTTAAAGGACAAGTTAAAGCGATTATTCGGAGTAAAATACACTTTAGATCAATTTACAGATGATTGGGAGTACATACGTTGAGTTGACATCAAAATCATGTCATTCAGATGCGTTTTGAGCCAAAACTCGTTAGCCTGGAAGTGACCGGGGCATTTATTTTACTCCGGATAAATCCTTTAAGTGTGATTTTGACCTGGACTGTACTGAAATATGTTACTGAGTACAAACATATATCCAGAACTCACCTCCGTTCACCCCCAGCATTCCGCATTGAACCGTTTTTAGCCGAAGCTTTCATTAACCTTACATTGCTAGCCTGCAGGGCATAGCGTAGCCTATGCAGCTAAATTGCTATTTTTACACCATTAACAAAGTAACTTCACACTTCATTTGTAGACTCCTGAGGGCCCTGACATTTAAACAAGACACTGAGAACTTTGAAAGTGCACAGGTAGTTTATTAAAGAGACAGTTTATTCAGACAGAATCTTCACAGAATTTTCTGGTCGCTGCCATCTAGAAATTAAGTCACAATAAGTCGATGACAAGTAATGATGAACAGGTAGGACAAGGGAACAGCTTTAGTGCTTTACTGCTCATGTAGACCGTCACCATATATTTTCAGCTGGAATGCAAGCACAACAGAATATACTTTTCTGTTCCCCTATCCTATCTGTTCGTTGCACTTTAATGGCACTCAGCGAGTGTCACAAAACACCCATCATCACCAAACCATCCAATCCACAGCCTATCCTAAAATGAAGTCTTGTTTCTGTCTATCCATGTCCAACATGTATTGTATTCTATTGTAATCACAACAAAGACAATGCCTTTACTCATTTGAAGGATGTTAAACATCTGATCTTATTTTCTTGTTGCCCTGCAGTGGTCGGCCCAAACTCGGGTGTCATTACCAGCAGGTTCAGCCTCCTGACCACCTTCAGTCTCACACTCCTCTCAGTGCTCATCACACAACCCTGGTAGATGCCAGATGTGTTTGTCTGCCCATCTGTCACCACCCCTTCCCCTAGAGATACTTAATGTAAAGGAAATGTATCATCCTTTGCCTGCCACCTTCCTGCCCTCCTATTGATACTTTCCATGAAGGCAACGCGTCCTCCTCCTGGCAGGCATTACATGATCACAGACCTGATGGACTGAAAGCCCATTTTTAACAGTTGTAATATATTTTGATCTTCTATCCGTAATCTCTGTCCATAATCACTTGTTACAATGGATGTTTTTTTTTCATTAAATGGCAGAAAAGTTACATATTTATATATATAATATATATAGTATATTTTTCTAAATATTTATTAGCAGTAGAATTAGAGAGGAATGTGGATATGTTCAAATGTGTGTGTGTGCGCATGTAAGTGTGTGTGAGGAAGGGGGTAGGGTTGACTGTATGTTGGTTGTCTGCTTGTGTGTAACTCAGTGATTTTCATTGATATCTGCATCACAGAAGGAGAATATTTGAAGGATAATATTTCACTCAATGTGTAGTATAATATATATACAGTATATTTACAGTACAAGCGCTACTGCACTAACCAGTTCTCATGTTCTGTAGATGTTTGTTAAGGATATTTGAGACTGAGAAATTGGCTGGTGCAGTTTTTATGTCACTGACATGAACATTAATAACATAAATAAACTATAATGATAAGGTATTACACATACTGTACATTTCTGACCTGGAAAATTATTATGACTGCAGCAAGTATCATTAGCACAGTCATATAGGTTTAGTGTTTTTTTTTTTTCTTTCACATATTTCATATTGAGTAGACCCGTGACACTGGATGATAACTTGTCAACTGCTGCAACAAAGAGTATTTTTTTATACCTTGGACTTGACAAACTATTCATTCCCTCACAGGGAAAAATTTACTTTTGAAGATGTATCTTGGGTGAACTGTTTTTGTTGTGCATCTGCACTTTATTGTTGTCAACGTCTAACCATGGGACAGTGTGAAATGTAATTTCGATTCCTTTGTATGCCAAGTACATGTGAAGAAATTGACAAAAATAAAACTGACTTTGACTTTGAAGTGATTGCCACATCACAATTAACATTTTGGTCACTACAAGTTTTTGCACAATTATATTTTAGAAACATTGTTCTATAGGAAATTCTTCAAGTCAATCTATCAATCTATTGGTCCATCTGTCCATCCATTCAAACCTGTGACAGTGCACAGTGAACTTACCAACATTTGTCAACCACTTAGAGTGTTTTCAAAAGATGTATCCTCTGCTATTTCCCTAAATCAAATAGTACGTTATGTAATCTTGTGAAAATACATTGTGGTTTTAAGTGATTATTGGATGAATCACCATAATGCACTCTCTCCCAAGCCCCTTTTATGTGACTACATTCTGAGTGACAACACCCAGAAATACAAGAGCAGATGTGCTTTGAGTTTTAGGTACATTTAATCTCACAGTGTATATCTGTATCAAACAGTTTACACTTTTTTGCTGTTTTCACATTCCCTATATTTAGTTAATAAATGTGTTTCTATATGGTTCACTTTTCAACATACGAGATCGCCTAAATCAATACCAGAATATGTATCTTTTTATTCCTTATATATAGATGCTTATAGTGTACCAGAAAGTTTGAATTATTATGTCAAAAACTACAGAACAAAACCCTTAGTTCAGCAATAACAGTAGCATGGAGTAGTATTCATAGTAGGTGTTGACAGGTGATGACAACGAACAGAATTTTTGTTGTATTTGTAGTTTTGTAAACATTCACACAAAAAAATTAGTGGCCACTGTGCAGTAAAAGTGTGGGTCAATACTTAATAAATCCATCTCTGCCATCTCTGGAGGCCTTCAAAAAGCTCTTAAAGACCCAGCTATTCAGAGAACATCTTCTATCCTAGCACTAAATTGAACTGAAGCACTATTCCCTAGCACTATGCTCTTTAAGGTTTCTGCTATGTAGCTTGATTGTTATCCTCTTTTTGTAAGTCGCTTTGGATAAAAGCGTCTGCTAAATGCATAAATGTAAATGTAAATGTAAATAAATCAGCTGTTAACATTTTAAGCAGTCTAAACCTTACCTGGGCATAATTCATCATACAAAGGTGGTTTCACCTCTGAGTTTTGATTGGCTGTCTTGAGTGAATATAAACAGCTGATTCTTTTTTATCTTTACTGCAACACAACAATACAACACAGCACGGGTGTGAGCGCTGTCCTTCCCTAACTACTCTTCTCCAGGATTTCAGAAACAGTGCAAGTAAAAACACTATTTACACAGTAGAAATTAAGAACACACACACACAAACAAGATCAAAATTACAAGCAGCAGCAATACAGACAAGGCAGGCAGTGTTGAGAGAATCCATGGAAACTAAGACAAGAGAACACAAACAAGGTTTTGTTCCTTAGAATCTCAAAGGTGCAATATTTTGAGATATACTTACATGTAGATGTTATTGTGTAAATGCATGTCTCTGATTTCTTACCTCTGATTTCTCACCTGATGTTTTCTGCCTTTTGTTTCACTGTCTGTCCAGTCTTGTGGCTTAGTCCTGTTTGTGATGTGCATTTGGTTCCCTCCTCTGGGTTTATTGTTAAGAAGAAGAATCTAAGCAAAGCAGTCACAGAACATATAACAACATTAAATGTGAAAATAAACATAATAGAGGACACACACAAAGGCACATTTTGTCCTTTTCTAACCCAAATTACAATAGTCTCTTCTAATCCATATTGGATGTATGAACTGAGCAGTTCATATATACAGACAAACTTAACAAACTTAACCTACCTGGTCCAAATATGTCAGTGGAAAAAGGGAACATTAGTATGCCATTCACCGTTAAAAATCATTCCTGTACACTGCCGTGTTTAGCCACATGAGGAATCCTGGAAAAACTGCCATCATTTTCCACAAACCTATTAAAATATAAATAGTTAGTACCTTTCATACAGTTGAGACTTGGTGAAAATTGTATAAAAAAAAAAAAAAAATCAATGTGAGATCCAATATAATAAAACTTAAAAAAAAAAAAAAAAAAAAAAACTACAGTATAAAAATCAAAAAGAATCTTAGAACTCCTATTAGGATTAGAAAAAAAAAAAACAATACAGACAGACAAAACCCACCGTTCAGTGAACTCTAACAGGTTGCAGCTTCACTTTCAGTCAAGGGTAGGACATTATGAAAATTATTCTGCTCACCCTGTCATTGTACAAAAATCTTTGTCTTTGGTCAGTAGATGAGTAAGTTATGAAAACAAAACACATTAGGCAAGTGAGCCATGCAATGTCCAAGCAGTGGGGAATGGTTGCTATAACGACGTTGGCCCAACGCAATTTTGTCTGGTGGCCCAATGTTGGCCCAAACATTTCTTTAGACGGCCAGCCAACCTTCAGCCAACCTTCTGCCAACCCACAACCAACCTGAAAACAACTTAACCAACGTTGGGCCAATGTTGGGTCAACCATGGGCCGGTTGCACAAAGCACCTTAAGTTAAAGGCGCTCTAAGCGATGCTGTTTCACGTCACTTCTTGTTGACGTTCGAAGTATTGTCAAACAAAACGGACGACAGCTCCAGAGAGGGTTCAAGCGTTATAAGTTAGCTTACTCCTCCCCCTCCCTCCCATGCCTCCCGAAAGACTCATGAACCTTGTCGTTTATTGGCTGGAACACTTATGTTTCGTTTTCGTTTGTAATGCTAGGTTTGCCCACTGTGTTATGTTGCCGTTTGTGGAGCCTGGGCTGTCTACAGAGACCGCGTTTTTTTTACAGTGTGTTCAGGGGACAGGCAGCTAGCAGATTGTGAGGAGATGTTTGCTGTATGTAACAACACATGTTTTAGTCCTAAAAGTGTGTCACATCGCTTAGAGCACCTTTAAGGTTTTCCCTTAAAATCTGAAGTCGGTTGCACAAAACATCCTCCTTAAGGTTTTCTTAAGATTTATCTTTAACTTGGTGTTTACTTAAGAAGTATACTTAAGAAATCCCTTAACCGTTGCACAAAAGACCTTAGAGAGTTAGATAAGGAGAAAAATCTAAGGTACCTCTACAGCTCCCTTAACGCTACCTTAACGCTACCTTAACTCTTCGCTGAAAATATGGCAGAGTGCAGTAATTCATAATCACCGTATCCCTAGACGGTTGTGCCGCGACCGGGAGAATCCATTGGACGTCCTTACAGACCAACAATTGATGATGGATTACCGATTTGTAAAAAAATGTTGTATAAAAATGTATAAAAAATGTTATTATTATTTTTGTGCCATCAATCCCCAAATTGAAGGACCGGTGTGCTGTCTTTTTGGCTACTCGCCTAAGACCAATCTGGTATCGTTAGCATAGCTCTTAGGGTCATGGAAGCGCACAAGCCTCTCCACCACGCCAAGGTTACAGCACAAGGAGAGGAGATTCAGAGGTGCTACTAAAAATATATTTCTAAATAAATGTAAGAGTTGGTATATTTGGCAAAATGTCTGTGTCACTGTGGCGTTATACCACCCAGGCTACAGAGAGACCTTGTCTGTGTGAAAAAATAACATGACATTGTAACACCTTACATTCTAACATACATTACTGGCACATTATATTTTTACCAAAAATCACCCCAAACCCTGAGGTAAACCAGTAGCCTAGTACTGTTTCTTGTAATAGACTATAGAATAGTCTATTACAAGACAATAGTCATTTGAATCGGTTTTACCATTGAATTTTAGAAGAGTAAGAAAGAGAGAGTGACCAAGTAACAATTTAGACAGCGTTTATTCAATTCAGTTCAATTTTATTTATATAGCGCATTTTTACAAAAGGCATGTCACAAAGCGCTTAACACAAGAGGCCCAATGAGCAACAGGGGCAAGGAAAAACTCCCTAGCAGCGTTTTTTGTTTTTACTTGTTATGGTAGAGGAAGAAACCTTGGGCAGTTCCGACGGCTCAAGGGGCTAACCCAACTGCCTAGGGCAGGTTTTCAGTCTCTCAGATGGCGGGTAGTCCACTATTATTCCATTAGATACACATTACAAGAACATTTTGGTAAATAAAGTAATATAGGAGTCCCATTAGAATCCCAGGATATAGTCCCATGTCATTAGGCGCAGTCAAGCCAGGGGCCAGCTAGAGGCTGTATCGATCATGTCAGGGTCATCTGTGAAGCTGAAGGCAGACCGCCCAGGAAGCCAGAGATGCAGGATCAGGCAGTGGAAGGCAGGGGTGACCCTCAGCAGGGAGGCAGTGGCATGGACAGTGGAGTGGGTTGAGGACCATTCAGGAGTGCCGCCGGATCACGTTGGAAGAAGGTCCCAGGAGAACCCAGGAGGTGCAGGCGCAGGCAGTGAAGACTCACGGCAGGGTGGTAATGGCATGGAAAATCAGATCAGATCAAATCAGTCTCCATCAGATTTCAGAGAATGTGAGTTATATTTCATGTGAAACCATATACAGATGTTGGCTAAGTGAAGAGAGAGAAGTAAGTGGAGAGGAAAAGACAGGAGGAGAAAGAATAGTGAAAACTGTACGGGTTAACAGATGGGTGGATTGTGGCGGCTTTAAACTATAGCAGCATAACTAAGGTATGATGTATAACAAGCCAACACCACCAAAGGAAATGGTCAGTGGCCACCAAGCCCTGGACGGGAGCTTACAGTGTCTCGGTTGGACAGCTGCTCTTGTAAGATGTTTATATCAGCAAGAGTCTGAAGAGGGGACCCAAAAACCCAAAATTCATTTATGGTGTCTGCTGCATTCTCTTTTTTGACGATAGCTTGAAGGAGTAACATGTTTAGCCGCACTTGGCCCCTTATCTCCTCTAGTATCTGGTAAAGCCTGAGTTCTGAATCAGACAAACATAATGTATACCATCATACTCTAAGAGTACACAGAAAAATTAAGTTTCATCACATCAGAATTACTCATTAAAGTGATATAAATAATCCTTAGCTAGATTACAGATAAGATTACAGTGTAGACCAGTTCTATTCAATTGGTGGCCTACAGAAGACTTGGTGTTTAAATCTGGCCTAATTAAATAGCCTTAGTGTAGACAAAGAACTATCAGTCTATCAAGCCTGTGGTGTAATTCTCATAACTTCTATATACCATCTTGTCTGTGATTGCATGGGGTTGTGACTGGTGGTGAAGCAAATGGAGGAATGGCTGGCAGTGTCTCATTTCTGGCTCTGACAGTCTTTTTTGGAGGGTCCCTCAGTTTTCTCTGCAAACAGAACCAGAGCAATGTAGGCTACAAAAGAGTAAGGATGTTTTGTGTATAGTTCAGCATTTATTCATTTATTTATTTATTTATTTATGTATGTTCATTTGTTTGTTTGTTTATTTGTTTGTGTACTACCACTCAAAAGTTTGAGATCACTTGGAAATGAGTGTCTCCATTCAAAACAAGTAATTCCATGTGACCTTAAAATGTATGAAAACCATTTTCAGTTCCATATTGCATAACATAATATTTATTATAATCTAAGTGCACTTTACCTGTGTGGCCCCCATTTGTTGAGGCCTTCACTGAAGTCCTGCTTTGGGCGCAGCGTTTTTAGCTTTAGCTTAGCACAGTTGCTGTAAATGAAGGGTGTCAACTAGCATGTCCTCCAAAAAAGTGACCGATACATCTAATTTTTTTTCTAAATATATCTTGGGAGCCGTGTGTTCAAAACGAGTACAAATCATAATGCAAAATCGAACAAGGCTATTACCTGGGCAGATATTTACTTGGAACTGTATTCGGCCTCATCACAGGCGAAGCACCACTAGATAGGCGCAAAGTTCTCACTTAGCACTTGAAAACTCCAACAATTTCTAGATTAGTCCGGAACTTCACTGCATGGGATTCGGGTGCTGCTGCGTGAGAACTTTCGGGTGCTGCTGCGTGAGAACTTTGTGCCTATCTAGCGGTGCTTCGTCCCCCTAATATAGGCCTAACGACGCCACTGGCATGGGGTGAGCCAGGGCTGTAGTTTGAGGCTACGTCCACACGAAGCTGTAAACGGCGATTGTTTTTAAAGCGGTTTGCGTAAAGACAGAATCAGCTCAGAATCTATCCGCGTCTACGAAAACAACCGTTAACGCTTTTATTAGTAATCCAAGGCGGTACTGCACCGTGGGGGAGAATGAATGAATGGGGGCCTATGGAGCTGCACCTACATATTCCTACATATCTCTGGATATATTTTTTTTATAAACAAATGCAATTCTGTGATAAAATCAGAATACAGAATCGACACAAAGGGTGCATTCGCCATATTTTTTAACTCGCTTGGTTATGAAAAAACGGCTACCAGCTACCTGCTAGCAGAGACTAGGTCACAACTGCCAAACCTGTAAGAAAAGAAAAGGATATGACTTCTAGATTATTCCACTTTTGACTTACAACCTGTCGATCTCTCGGAAACCACAATAATATTTGGACTTTAACTGTTAATGACATGCAAATAAAACATGCAATTTAGCCGTCTAGCTCCATAGATGTCCATTGATTTTGCGCTTGCCCGCGACTGCCCCCTTGGTGAACTGCAACTAAAGTCAAAGTGAATGGAGTTAATAGAGAGTTGCGGGGCTCTCCGTAAACGGGCTCTGCATCTTTGTGCATGTGCCTTATGATGGGGAAGGGGTGATGGCGCAATCCACCAAAAAAATTATCCGGTTTAGCCCATCTACACGAAAATGCCAAACCAGCGTTTTCAAATTTATCCACTCTGGGATCCGTTTTTCAAATCTTAACATTTGCATACAGATGCGTTTCCACACGCTCTGTGTGGACGAGAGGTGTTCTAGGACAAATATTTGTGCGGATAAGCCCGTTTACGGCTTCGTGCGGATGGGGCCTGAGTCCTACTTACATTAATGAATTAGTGGTGTTAATGGAACAATCTCCAGCTCCTGGACTCCCCTTAAACAATATGGAAGTTAATCTCCTACTCTTTGCAGATGACCTGGTACTGCTCTCACCCACTGATCATGGGCTACAGCAGCACCTGGATCTGCTAGAGCACCTCTGTTAGAACCGGACAGTCTGGCAAAAACAAAGATTGTAGTATTACAAAAGAAAGCCAGATCTCAGGCAAACAGACAGCTTTGATCTTGCAGTGAATGTACTAAAACAAAAGGCTCATAGAGCCCTCTATGCTATTAAAAAGAAATTTCAAATTCCAATTACAATCTGGTGCAAAATGTTTGACAGCATCATTATGCCTATTGCACTGTAGTGAAGTGAAGTATGGGGCCCACTCAGTAAGCCAGACTATGCTAGATGGGACAAACATCCCATAGAAACCCTGCATGTCGAATTTCTTAGGAAATATCCTCAGGGTCCAGAGAAAAACACCCACAAATACACGCAGGGCACAATTTGGCAGATTCCCATTGGTATTATATAAAGTTGTGGACCCATCTAAAATCTTGTGCCGAAGACACAGCACAGTTTCAAGCATTTAAAACCCAAGAGGTCAGCCCTGATACCAGTCCTCTCAGTCAGTTGGTTCTGAAGTTAACTAATCAATCTAACACTCTAACACATCCATCTCAGACTTAACACTGCTTTCCAAAAACAGATCAAAAATAAGTTCAACCCTTCCAACCGTTCTTAAACATGTGTGGTTGGGGCATGTGTTGGTGTGTGTGTGTGTGTGTGTGTGGGTGTGTGTGTGTGTGTGTGTGAGTGTGTGTGTGTGGATGTTTGCTTCTAAAACTACTTCCCATGCTACTGTTTACCCCATTTCCACCATCCCATTCTGTCTTCTCCAATAGTATTAATGCTCAAATGTTATTAACATATGATGTGATGTGATATTTTATTATTTTTCTAGCTTTGGTAACACTGTATTTTAACAGTCATGCTAATAACCCATGCTTTGAATTGAATTGAATTGAGAGAGAGAGAGAGAGAGAGAGAGAGAGAGAGAGAGAGAGAGAGAGAGAGAGAGAGAAAGAGAGTTTTATGTTTTCAGGGGGTTCCTGCTTTGATGGTAGCTAGAATGGTCTGACTGGAAAATACCATCCCATACAGCAGAACAAGGTCAGGGGGGTGGGCGTGTTCTCTGGACCTCTGCACATGTGAACAGGACAGCACAGGGGATGTGAGGCACTGGAGGGCTGCAGGGAGTGGTGGAGGAGAAAAAATAGAGGGAGAAACAGACAGAAGGACAGACAGAGAGCCCAGAAGAAGGGAAAGGGGACAGAGAGACAAAAGAGAGAGAGGAGGTAAGGCCAAAGAGAAAGAAGGGAATACTGAAGAAAAGGTGAAAAGAGACAGTGGGATTAAGGTGGTTGAAATATGTGAAAGAGGAAGAGAGGTCATGGGAGAGTTAACAGAGAGAGGGATGTAAAGACTAAGAGGTAGGCTAGAGGGAGAGTAGAGAGGGAGGTAAATGCCAGCAGAAGGAAAGAAAGAGAAAGAGGGTGTAGCACCATCACTCTGCATGACTCTGCAGTGTTTGCTCACAGGAGAGATGGAGGGGGTGAGACAGTGGTAGAGAGAGAGAGAGAGAGAGAGAGAGAGGGACGCAGAGAGAGCAAGAGAGGCAACAGAGCAGCAGTGAGTGTTGAGATAGCTGAGTCAGGAAAACTCTGAAAAAGCATTCAGAAAGAAAGAGGTAGGGATGAAAGAAAGAGAGCGTGCACATAGCCTGTGTATGTGTGGTGTGTGAGAGAGCACTAACGGTTGAGAGACACAGAGAGAGAAAGGGAAAGGGAGAGAGAGAAATCCTAGGGTGGGAAAGTGGTCTGGACAAAGTCTGTGACTGGCTGCTAATCTTCCCTCAGTCCACTCCCTTCTCCTCTGAAGCTTTGGTGCAGATGCCTGACTTGTGCCTTGCCCCAATAACATGCCAGTCTAGGCCAGACTTCAAAGGTCAAGTTTCTAACAGGTGCCAGCACAATCCATGTCACTGACTGCTACGTGGGGACAGGACATCAGAAGGGGAACATACAAACACCCAGGAGACCTAACGGGTGAGGTGAGGCAAATCATATTCTTCTTCTACTCTTTTTCGGGGGTTTGTGGCATCTGTGTGCGAGTCAGACTGGTAAAGCCTGTGAAAGTGATGTAAAATGGCAGTAGGTAGGGTGAGGGTAAGAAGTCATAGAGACAGCTTACACAAAAAATTGCATGATATGAAATTAAATTATTTAATTACAAAAATGGTGTCACGATTTTGATTTCATTTGTTTGTGTTTGTGTGTGTGTGTGTGTGTGTGTGTGTGTGATATACAGGACTAGCGGCAATTCGACAGACATAAAACATAAGACATTTTTGTCATGCCCATTACTCTAATAAAATGGCATTGTATAGCGTGGGGTATATGATATATGTTGATAATATTTTGGGCTGTAGAGTGTTTAAACAAATAGGCCTACAGTGGCCATTTGGATGTGAAAAAGTCTTTATAGTCTTTCCATAGAATATATTGTGTATGCTTACATGGTATTAAAGGTCTAGGTTTGTTCCATATTTAATTTAAAAAGATTTGATCATTCACTCACTCAAATACTTAATTCCTTTAATCTCAACTCTCTCATTATTCTTTTCTTTTTTCTTTTTATGCTATTACGCCTATATACTGGTCTATATACTGGTATTGTTCTATTTCTGAATCAATCATGATTTAATTATTAATTTAATGCAGCATTTGTAGTGTTTTGGCCACAGATGGGCACAGTGTTTCTTCCTGCTTTGTGCCGTGTGGCTGTGTGTGGTGGTACCCATGGCAACGAGCTCTCTGGAGTCTACCTGGTGCGGGAGCGTTTAAAGAAGAACCAGGAGCGGGAAGGCCAAGAGTCCTTTACTGTGATAACAGTCATGTCAAACCCACGAGCTGTGCTGCAGTGTCGCCGCTACACAGAGACAGATCTGAACCGCTGTTTCACTCAGACTATTCTAAAGTAAGCGACTGGGTGTGTTTATGTCACAACAAACACATCATTTGATAAGCAGCTTTAAGTAGGAGTAAGAGTTCCATCCTCAGTTGAGTTACATCTAAACAAAAAACACTTACAAGAAGCCCTTGAGGACTATTCTTTACATTTTGACTTGTCTTGAACCTTGCTGTCAAAATGGTTCTGTATTTGATTCAGACACCACATACAGTATGGTATAATGTGATAGTAAGGAGAGCTACTGTAGATTACCTGATGCCTAAATATTGTAGCTTGATGGTAATGATTGTAGCTTGATGGTAATACCTGTTGGCACCGACCTGAAGTACCTTGGTTTGGATCCTCTAGCCTAAAAAAAGCTGCTAAGCTGTTAATTTTGGACAGTGCATAATAGGACAAAAATAAAACTGAAGACAAAAATGAAAAGAGTGTCCAATACAAAAGAAAGGTTTAAAGGTGTTGGCTAGGTTTCTAAAAAAATATTTATCAATGATATTCCTTATGATTCATAGTCTTATGATTGGATGAAGCATAGTTGACAGGCTATCTTAGGTGATGCTCAAACATCAATTTAGACCTGTTCATTTGAATTTCATATGAAAACTGGATATATCAGTCATTTGTATAAGTTACAGAACAAAAAATAGGGCAAAGTCAGACCATAAACATTATCATAATAATGCAAATTATTTATCTTTCAATGTCCTGTTTTCATGTGGTGGCCCCTGTACTGAATAGTCATATCTAGTCAGCTAATTCTCAATCTCTCTCTCTCTCTCTCTCTCTCTCTCTCTCTCAGTGCTCCCATCTCTGATACAATGCCATATGAAATTGTACGTTCCCAAGAGCTCAATGGTCTGTTGGGGCCCAAGGGAAGCCCTGAGGCAATGGATCTGGTTTGCGACCTACACAATACCACTGCCAACATGGGCTTATGCTTAATCAGTTTCTCTGACAGTGACTGGATATGCCTGCACATCTACAGATACCTCCAGGCAGGAGCAAAATCTTTCTGACTTTGGGATTATTACCACTACAAAAAATTCCGTACCTCATTTAGACCTGAAATTAGTTTGTTTTTGTATCATAATGTCTGTAATAATTGTTAAAAATTATTTTGCTTGCAGAGGGAGCTGGCCACAATACCTGTGCGATACATTCACTTTGATATGCCAAAGCATGAGGCTTACTCTTTGGAGTCGGTGGGAAAACATGGCTTTGGTGAGAGCCTTCCAGCAAATTCAAAAGACTTCACCAAAGCTCTAGATTTCTTTTACCTACACACCTACTGAGGTTTGCTGAGATTTGCAGGAATCTGCTATCAAAACATGGCAATCCCACTCCTACTGTGTGACTGAGAAAGTGTTGTGTAACACAGAGTAAGACTACAGAGTTGAATACATGGATTAGCTGAACACAGGTGGAACCAATGACTCCACCTGCTATTATACCTATTTAGTCAGTTCTCTAAAAAAGTGATTTCTGACATTTCAAATTACAACGTCAGCACATTTAACAGCGTGTAAATGTTTTCTCTCAGCTAACCACATCTGAACAAAAACATCTTTGGTTTCCATAGCAATGGAGATTGGCCCACAGCCGCATGCTTCCATTAGGTCTAACATCTTTGTTGCTATGCAAGAGGGAGTAGAGCTGATGTTGGAATGGATCCACCTCTTTAACTCAGGTACTGAATACTGTTCTGTATTGAAACTATATTGATTGCTTCACATGTCATAAACCAGTGACCAACCCTGTTTGAGCACTCCTTTGTCTAATCAAGTCCACGACCGTGTGACCATTTTTTCTGTCGTCAATGCAATACACATCATGTCAGCCGACAATTAATCACTGTAGCTTCCTGAGACAACATTGTTGCCGCTAAGGCAATACACATCGTGAATGATGCTTAAATACTGTCGTACAATGTCTCTCGGGAGTCCAGTTCAGAGACTACAAATTTTTATACTACACTCACATACTGATCTGTCTGATCTATCTGATCTATCTCCACTTCTTCCTGTTCACCTGAGATCGATCACATTCAGACTTTTATCGCAACGCAGTAGCCTGGGCCCGCCCCTACTTCCTGTGACGCTACATTCAATTCAACGAGCAAGTCAGTCTGGCCAGGCTGCCGTTTTATAGGAATTATTTTTCCCAAATCTGTGGGACCCAATGAGAAACGAGCTTATGCATACGTCATCGGAATGAGTTGTAGAATCGTCAAGTAGTATACAGAGGCATCTGATGGACGCAGGTTAAGCCCGCCTCCCAGAAGACGTTTAGTACTGTAGGATGGCCAGACTAAGCTCCCATGAGCTTTGTCGCGCAAGCCAGGTTACCAATGCAGTGGGGACAAGCTTTACATGTGTAAACACACAACACTGATGCTCTGAATTCTTCTTCAAATCTTACCTACGTTGACCTACATCTCTTCCTTTCTTCCTTTGACTGAAAGGGACTCAGTTTGAGGGAGGTTCTGTGGAGGTGTTCACGTTGGTAAAGAACATTGACTACCCGCGGGATCCAGAGAACCAGACCATCACTGCAGCTATTCACCCAGACCTTCAGGTGATTTTTCCCCCCCTTTACTAATGTAAAGATTTTTTTCTTTGAATTAATCAACAAATAAAGGACATTATTTTCCACAGGTGCATTTCAGGATAGATATTTTTTTCAGAATGAAACACTGCGTTTACATTAGACCTTTTTAATTGCAAATAAAAACTATTTAAATTGGAAAACATTAATTCAGACTTAAAAAGATCATGTAAACACTCGAAAAGTATTCAGAACCTGTAACCAAATAATGACTATTTATTATTAATGACTATTGTGATTAATTATTAATGACCATTTGTGTTTAATCCCTGCTCTGGAGTATGTGTGGCCGGGCACTCCCACACAAATCAAACTGACCTTGAGTTAACACCAGGGTGGTTCATCAAGGTCCATCATTTAATGATACTTCTAATAATCTGCCCATAATCTGCGTCCCTCTATCGGCTTTTATGGCACTAAACAAGTTTGCCCAATCGGGTAGCAATCTGTAGTTCAAGTAAAACTACAATTGACTTGCCTATGGCAGGCTTCCATTCCAATCTGTAGAGGGTGCGATTTTCAAAACTCCTTGGTGCTGCTCTAACATCTTATTAACTCTCAGGAATGATTTAAGTCTTTTTCTTGTTTCCTTACCTTATTTCATTCTTTCTCTATCCCACAGGATCGCGACTTTTGCCTCCTTCATCCTGGGGATCCTTTGTTCCTTTCTTTCTCGGGGGAGACACTACGTTATAAAGGAAAAGAGCCACTCTATCCGTTTTTTGTGAACGAGTGTGCCTACTATGAGAAGGGCATTGCTCTCTCTCTGGCCCACAGAAGGAGAGTAGTCATTCCATCCATAAAGTGTGACAGAGACCGATGAGGAGGACAGGCATGTGGAAATGCTAAACATGTCAAAAACATTTCTTAAACTGAGGACAGGTGAAAAGAAACTGGGTTTTGATGCCACAGCAGTGTTTGCGACAAATGCATGAGGAAATCAAAACAGTACTAATAATGTTATTTGCTTTAATGAATATATTGCTTCACATTTCTTAAATTTAAATTACAAATGCAATAGTTTCCATTTGCATTTACAAAAACAGTTCTAAGATATCACATAGTCATGAAATCAAAAAAATAAGAGCAAGTGATATTGATGCTTCCCTCTAGTGAACTACATTCAAAAGCTAAAGAAACCAACTTCACACCTGTTTCTGTCTTTGTAACAATTTCAGCAGTGTAAGCTACCTGAAATCTGGATAGTTGGTGGATAACCTTTATCAAACTCAACCTAAAGTCATTTTAATGATAAACACAGCTGCCAAAATAAACTACCTCTAAATATCAAATATTAAAAAAAAAACCTATTTTTAAATACAAGACTAGTTGCACATTGCAGACAATATATAAATAAATAAACATATATAAAATAAAATAGCAGTTAACAGAAAATAGACCAGTATTTTGTAACCGATTATAATTCGGACATTTAATTCGATAACATAATGGGGTCCAACCTCAAGTTTATGCATAGTCCAGTCTTTATCACCAATGCTATAACCACAAATGACAGCACTGAATCAAGACGAAACAAAACAGAAATTGCAAAACCAACATAAAGTTAAGCAAGACAAAATATTCTCTTTAGCCTCACAGTCTGAAACACATGTTCCTCTCTTTTGGGACAAGTCAGCTACATGAGCAGTTTAGTACATGGGGCTGTGTTCCCATTAAAGACAAACAGACACAAGTTAATGTCAACGGATTGTCGGCTTTAGAAAGACTGTCACACACCAACACCAACACATACATTGCTTCAACACATATTATGACGCATCAAGTGACTGAATGAAGTGAAATGACTTGGTCCTCCCTTTACCGTCAGTGTGCTCTGATCCTGCAAAATGATTGATAGGTGGGGAGGCCCATATCTTTGGATGCCCATTTTTGATTAGTTCACCAAAACTGGACCTTTCTTACATCCCTGCTGCCCATTAAAGAGATATAGATATATCCATTTTAAAAGACTGTAGTCACATTAATCCTGTCTATGATTAATGTGAAAAAAAGAGGCTAACGACAGAGGCTAACAACTTTCACACAATCAAGAAGTTTTTTTTATTTCTTCAAAGCAAAAATCGATAGAAGGCAGAAATGGGATGGGTTTAAATCCAGTTTGATGAGGGAAAAAAAAAAGAGTTTGGGTAGCTTCTGCAATTGGACGAATCACCATCTGCTGACATTCCTTCATTTACTGGATAGCTTGGCCCAAAATACTGACTTTCAAGCATAACACTAGTGTGTTTTGGGACAAAATGTGCATTGTGTGCATTCCTGTGCATGTAACTAGTAATTGTCCTAGTTCTCTCTTCAGTCTCTATACTGTCCTGCCTATTTCACATGACTTCAGCTCGAATGTTGTCATTCCATTCCCGGTCAAGTACAGTCGCCTATATGGAAAAGCGCATGCAAACACTGAAGTCGGAGGAAGCTACTTTGGATCTCTCTTCTCCCACCCATACAAAAGATGATGATGTAAATATTCTTGGCTTTCATTTGAAAGCTAATGTTCCCCGAATAAAAGCCAAAAAAATGTGTGATTATGTTCATTTTCAACTTTTGAAACATTGTATAGGCTTATTGTGCATGTGTGTCTTTGCAATGGCAATGTTTACTAAATGCCATACTGTGTTAAATAAAATCAGCTAGCTAAAGTGCTCAGGTGGACCAAAACATCTACAAAACATTAGCGATCACCTTAATCAGGCTCAGAGGCGACTCTGCCAGTGTCTATGCACATGACCCTGAGAAAGGTTCAACAATACTAAGGCTACCAGAAAAAAGTTCGGCAGTCATTTACAAGTAATGACAGCTATGGCTGAGTAGGCTGTTTGGTACCCTTTAGGAGAAACAAACTTGTTGCCTGAAGAATGCAGCCACCATGACCACAAAAACAAAACAAAACAAAACAAAGGTTTCTGGGACCAAAACGCACAAAACAAACAGTAAGTGTTCAATAAACACTCACAGCAACGGAAACATCTCAAATGCCAACATTTTCAAGCAACAATCTACAATGAACATTCCAGCAAACACAAGGGTTTGACCTATGTCCCTAGTGTACTTGCATACAGATGGGAGTATGGAGGGTCTAGTTTCCTACGCCACCCTGTAGGCGGTCATGCGGTAGTAGTTCTGGCTGTGGCTGCGTGCGGCCCACACTAGCAGAGCGGCCGCCATCATGTGCAGGGGGGAGGAAATGAGTGCCAGGTAGAGCGACCAGCCTAGAGTGGCATCCACCCGCTCAGGCAGCATGGACACGCGGTGCAGCAGGTCCATGCCGGCCAAGTAGCAGCAGACTGTTGCCAGGGTGCACAAGCCTGGGGGCATGAGTGGGAGGATGGGATAAGAGAATTTAAGTTAGGTTTTCTTGCCATTTACACATAGATAGATAGATACTTTATTGATCCTCAAGGGGCAATTCAAGGTTTTTTTTTTTTTTTTTTGATAACATTACTTTTTTACAGGTTACAGCACACATAAACCATCACAAGAGAAAAAGTTGTAGTTTTTTGTTAGGATACACAGAACATTCAACACTGATTTTAATCTCCCTACATGAGTGGTAGTCTTTCTTCACAAAATCAAATCAAATCAAATCAAATCCTTAACCCTTTGTCACATGGCCCCTTTATGCATCCAATAAACCTACACTAACTATCAGTCAAAAGTCTGGGGTCACTTGGATTTCTTTCCCTGGATTTTCATGGAGACACACAAAAATTCTTTTTTTTTCCCAACAGGACATATAGCAAATGAGGAAGGCATACAGTTTTTGTTAAATATTTAATTATTTTATTTGAAAAAAAAAAAAAAAAAATGTGTTAATTAGATTTATTTTGTTCCATTTATTACCCCAAACTTTTGACAGGTAATATTCATACTTTTAATACTTTTATTGTGATGCATGCAATGACTGTTTTACTGATGAGTCAAACTATACCATATCCTCCTAATAGTAGCCTACTGTAGCCTGTTTTTCTCCTATTATATTAGTAGCGCAGCTGTTTGAGATCTGCAAGAGGCTACAGTCTATGAAAGGCCAATAAGAGTCAAAGGAAAATACATCCTGAGCAATTTCATTACTCCCTAAATCAAAAACACTTCACTGAATTGTCCTCGTCCTTGCCCGGTGGTTGTAACAAAAGCCTTACACATGGCTTGAAGATGCTGGGTGATGGGATGCAAAAACATGAAGAAGAGAGAAAAAAAGCCTTTAATTAGATTTGGCTCTATCTACCTGGCAAGCTAGCTGACATCTTAAGTTTAGCGGCAACAGTGCTATGCTGTGTTCCCCACTTTTTATTAATGATTAGCCGTCTAAGTTTAGGGACATTTTGTGCAGTCCAGCTGTGTCCAACTATGGTTGCGTAAAAGATGAGTGTGAATTGTGCACCACTATAAAGCTCTCTAAAACTAAAGCTTTTGTGATATGAAATTAGGAGGATCTTGACTGTGGAGGTGTTTTTTTTACCAACATAAAACCACTCTGGCATAACCCCCCCCCCCCCCCTTCCCCCCAACTACATCTCACTGAACGCTATGGGAACATCCAAGTCAGCCATTGTGCGTGTCCTAATGTCACTCCTTACTCCTCATCCCATCCAAAATAACATCACATCTCACACTGGAGCTTTATGTACTAGTCTCGCTCAATGCATGATTTTTCTTTTCTTTCACTGCATATTCAGCAGCAATAGCCCAGCTAAATGAAGGTATAGGTTAGGGTATTCAAAATAATTTATAGTAGCCTAAAGACCTTGCCTAAACAACCTTTGCACACTGAAGATACTGCTATAGCCACGACCACAGTATCACAGTAGCGTCAGAAATTATGTCGTTCTTTGGAACAAGTGATCTGAGTGCCCTTTTTTGCACACCTTTTAAAGAAAAGCCTGAATCTAACTTCAAAATCAAAGCAGATTCAAATGGCCGCCATTCCTTCGCTATTTGCATCATCGCAGCCCTACAAAGATACAGTTTTGATCCTACCAAGCCTTCGCTTGGCCCTTCGGTGTGCAGGTACATACCCACTGAACAAAACAATTTGGTGCCTAGTGTCTCTGTAGATTTCTAAGCTACTACAGACAAAAGGATAAGTCAAATTGACTGGTACATACTTCTATATGAAATTAATAAAAAACCTTGAGATCCAATCACAGTCGTCTGCATGCCTGATGATCGACGTAACCACTATACTACTGTCAATAGTAATTGCAATAAGGCAACTGAAAAATTATAACACTATGTAAACCAATATGCCAAAAATATGCAACTACTGAACCTAATAAACTACATCACCACATTAAACATCTTAAATATTTTATCTAATGCGTTGTGTTGCAGCAGGGTCAATAATAGAGGTGTAACGGTACACTAAAATGTAATTTCGGTTCGGTTCACTTTCTTGAGGTGCTCGGTTCGGTTCATTTTCAGTACATAACAGCAGAGGTGGACAATTCCAGGTTCATAAAGTAAAAACCCTGCCATGTTTTCCTTCTAACACAGGTGAGTTCAGTGAGAAGTTGAGTACCTGTCTTGAACGTTCATTATCATCAGCTGTGTTAAAAGGAAAACATGGCAGGGTTTTTACTTTATGAACCTGGAATTGTCCACCTCTGCAAAAAAGGCAGGAAAAATGCTTGATTTTAATTAAAAAAAAAAAATTAGGCCTATACAAACAATAGAATTTGTATAAATAAATTAAAACAACCCATTTGGGTGATAGGCCTATTTCAAAAAAATGTTACTCCGAGTATTGTAACAATTTAAAAATCTTATAATAAAAATATTATAAAAAAAGTAACAAATGTAAACTTTGAACACGTAGCAACAGTCTGAATATGACAAAACTATTCAAGCTTAAAGTTTATCCACAAAAAGAAAGCACAGATCAGGTTGCAGTGACAATATCTCCCGCAGTGGAGAAGACCCGATTACTAGCAACAGAGGTAGCTGGAATACAGATGTAATGGTGTTTCCTGCAACGTACCCGATCTCTGTGGAACAATGTCGACAAAAAACTTTGGATTTATCCACTTGCCTTTGTCCATCAGTAACTTTAACAGGGAAGCCGGAGTGATTTCAGAGAGGAGAACGCAATGAACTGGGAGCTTCTCGCTTGTTTGTATTTGCCATAAGTGTCCAACACTCAGAGGCGTCCATGCAGAAACTCACCAAAGACTTTAGTTGCGCATGGAGAGCTTAGATTGTGCTAGTTATAGATTTAATGGAAAAAAATGCCAAAACGGTATGCAAGTGGACTGAACCGAACATGCCGAACCGAAACGGTTCAATACATCCATGTGAACTTTTACACCCCTAGTCAATAATGTGATATTGTTATACAAAATCTATGGTTTCCACTTTGTCTTTAATGCTGTTTGAGACATTTCCAGATCTGATCACTGCTGAAAACCTTTGCTTTATGTAAGCATACCCAAAACCTTGATAAAGGCGAGGCATTATGTCAAGCCCTTCCTTCCCTTAAAGACAGAAGTTGTTAGACCACTGCTGAAAAAGAATAATCTGGATGTTTCAGTGGAAAGATAATTGAAAAAATAGTATCCAATCAATTAACTGCTTTATTAACATCAAATTGTTGTTTTGATAACTTCCAGTCAGGTTTCCGGGCTAATCACAGCACTGAAACAGCGCTTGTTAAAGCTGTAAATGACATATGTCTTAATACTGATGCAGGCAAAACATCTGTCTTGGTGTTACTAGACCTCAGCGCTGCTTTTGATACTGTTGATCACAAAATACTGCTACATCGACTTGAACACTCGGTTGGGTAAAGTTCTCAAATGGTTCATACTTACAAAATAGAAGTTTCTTTGTTAACATGGGCAACTGTACTTCAACACCTATGTCATTGACCTGTGGTGTCCCCCAGGGGTCAATCCTTGGACCATTGCCAACCTTTATATGCTCCCACTTGGACAACTTATCATGAACAACTCAATCTCTTATCATAACTATGCTGATGACACCCAGATTTTTTTTGCTTTGTCACCCAATGACTTTGCCCCCCTTATGTCTATCAATGCTTGGACCAAATTAACGGATGCACAATTTCCTCCAGCTTAACACAGACAAAACTGAAGTAATTATTTTTGGAAAGAAGGAGTCAATGCTCAAAATGTTCTCTGTCCTTGAAACTAAAGGGCTTAAAGCAAAAGAGTCTGTTAAACAGTGATCTAAACTTCAGCAGTCACATGAAGGCTATCACCAAATCAGCCTTTTATTACTTAAGAAACATCACCAAACTGAGAGGTCTAATGTCAAAAAATGATTTAGAAAAACTTATCCATGCCTTTATCTCCAGTAGGGTTGATTACTGTAATGGTCTATTCACAGCCATTCCTAAAAAGACCATTAAACATCTTCAACTGATCCAAAATGCAGCTGCCAGGGTTTAACAAGTACAAAAAGAACCAGCCACATTACTCCAATTTTAAAGTCATTGCACTGGCTTCCTGTAAGTTACAGAATTGATTTCAAAGCATTAGTACTTGTGTTTAAAATCACTAAATGGGATAGGACCTAGTTACTTGTCTGATATGTTTCAAAAATACATACCACCTATGTCTCTCAGGACACAAGAAAAAAAATTGCTGGTAAAACCTATGGTCAAAACAAAGTGTGGCGAAGCAGCTTCAGATTTGAAACCAACTTCCTGAAGACATAAAAAATGCCCCTACTGTTACCAGTTTCAAAACCAAACTTAAGACCAAACTTTTCTCTGATGCTTTCTCTTAATGATTAATTTAGGTTACAGATTTGTGAATTTGGGGAAATCCTTATTCTAAAATTATTTTTAATTTTTTTATTTTCTGTCCTTTTACTTTTTATTCTTTTTAACTTTTTACTCTGTCCTTTAATCTTATTTTGTTGTTTTTACAACCCCCCC
>JAGFZM010001383.1:125931-162257 GCA_017657215.1 Limnothrissa miodon | reverse complement strand
CCCCCCCCCCAAACAGTCCCCCAACACCCCTCCCAATACTCCCCCCCAAAAAACCACTCCAACAGCCCTCACAACAGCCACCCAACCCCATAGTGGAATATTCACAATTATTACGAAATATAGGCCACAATTTACTCACCAGCCAGTAGGTGGAGCACTCCAATTCCAAGCGTAGGGGCTAGACTGTGGCATAAACATGCACAGAACCCTATTACACCAGCCAGCACCACCAATCCCAGAGAGACAAGTGGAAGCAGAAACTGACACCTCCATAGATCTGTGTTGCACAGATTCACACATAGAGAGAGAAGGATAAAAGAGAAAGAGTTAATCCAGATACACACAAAAACACAACAGTCAATTGCAGTCTAAACGGCTAGGGATATACTGTTAAAATAGTGATGTCTGGCATGGCAAAATACAAGGAGTAATTGTTGGATGTGTGTTACGCCAAAGATTGCACTAAAGATTACAGCAGTGCAAAAGTGTATGGTTATGCAGCAGAATGAAAGGAGTGTGAGCATGTGTGTACGATTGTGTATGTGTGCGCATAGAGAAAGGAAAGACAAAATGCGTGTGCCTCTGAGAGACTAAACAAATTCTGGGCAAAAACACTTTTCCCCAAATTGTCTTGTGTCATGCTGTGCTAATGCAAATCCAAATCTCCCTGTCTGAATGAGGGCTTTTTCTGTGGCTGCAGTGAGTAATATCTGGCAACGTAGGAGTGTGTGCAGTTGCTGTAGGCCTATAAATCTATTCAAAAACATTGACAATAGAGGGAGACTAGCAGTTGGGAGGACAGATTGACAGAGAGGCAGGGAACCAGATGGACCACCATACAAATTTAATGCTGATGTATCTACAAATTGAGAATAGTTCATGACTTTGGGGCAGATTTTGAGAAGCGTGTGGTTTTGTGGGTTATATGGTGGCCCTAAATGTTTTATGTATTTGGTAGGCATTTTGAATACACAAAGTAAGAAATACAGTATCTGACAACAACAAACCATACACTAAATATTTTAATGGAAATATATTAAATAGGCTACACTTCCTAATATCAACATTATCCGAGTTTAGTTAACTGAAAAAAATGCTATTTGCATGTTTCTAATAGTCTAGTTGGCATTCTATCAATGTACAAAACAAAGAGGGTAGACAATGCATTTAGTGGTTAATAAATCTGGATAACTGTAAAGATGGTAGGCTACTGTACATGAGCTAGAAGCTAGAATTCTCCCTTACCACACCTACACACTCCTTATGACAATTCCAACCCCCAACAATTCTGCAAACCTAATTGTGACAAAGTTTGGATGTCGTTTCAGCAACGCATGAAATAACCGTTGTAATAAAATGGTTGAAAATCTTTGACACTGAGAAAAGAAAATTTCAACATCTACTATCCCAAGGGTAATGGCTATATTCTATAAATATCTCGTCAGCACATTTACATGTCTGCAATATTGTGAAATGTCATCGTCTCCATTATCCTACTTACAGGTCCGTATCATGTCTTCTCCACTATTATGATTTCCCGGCTCCTTGTATTTAGGCGTGAACTGTTGTGTCAGAGTGAAACTGACACATTCCATTACCATTTTAGGATCTGGAGAGATGGCAGTAAGACAGAAGTTCAAAAAAAGACACAGTCACACGCACAAACACACGTAGGTAAAGCGATGCGCTGCATCATCAACCACCCAGCAAGAGATAGCCTACAAAATATAGGATGCAAACTGTATAATAAATACGAGATTGGCATGCAGTAGCCTAACATTATGTTTCTATTGTTGGTTTTAAATGAAAATGTTTACCTGGTTCTTTGTACCAGTGTGTTTCTGTGGGCACTTGCAAGCAACGCCACCACAAACCAACTGTCCCGTTGAGACGGAAGAGGGAGTCGCTGTAGGTCTTTTCATCGAATTCGCCATCCATGAATTCTTCTTGAAGAGAACGAAGCTCTGATGCATTGGCCTCGCCGTAAACTGGTGGACTAATATACTGGTACCAGTGCTGAGTTCCCACAGCTACGGAGAGGTACACCGTTGCGATGATGCTCAGGACGCAGGCAATCACAAGGGCCGTAGCGTAACGATTATCGACCATGATTTATGGCACCCTAACAGAGTGTCTATTAGCTAAACGGAGAAAACTAAGCAACAGCTAGACCAGGCTAACGAGGAAAAAACCCACGCGAGATAACGGACCTGGCTACCGAGGAAAGTTTCTCACCAGATAAATCGCAGCCGGTTACGCAGATGCCCGAGCGTGATTTACCAAACAGAGAGATGTTATCCGACCCACCATACTCATGACCTCAATTAAGTCCAATGTGTGTGGGGTATTCCCCTTTGGTGTAGAATGTCCTATTTTCCATGATATCCTTCGCTGCCTTGTTGCACATCCCGAGGATCCCATCTGTCGTCCTCCATCTGTCAGCGAACAATTCCGCCGACGGATGATGATCAGGCCCCTCCACAGAGGGTGTCAATATTGCAGTCACGACTGTATAAGGTAGATGCTACTTGAAGCATAGGCTACATTAAACAACAAAACATGTTGTATTTACGAGGTTTTGATGCCTGTGCCTGACAGAGAGCACAGGTAGCACAAAGTGCTTTGCAAATATTTTTAAACGCCAAATCCTCTGTATTCCTTTTCCGGAAGAAGCTTAGAGTTCTGGGTATTGAAGTTCTAGGTTGATGTCACTTAGCATCGTGTTGGTGGCAGTATTAGATTCATATGGATTCGTCACGTGTCATTGATTTTTTATCTCATAACGGCCAGTCCCTGGCCTGGCAATATGCTCCTATGATCAAACGCAGACGCACATTTCCTACCGAAATATTTTGGTAGTTCATCTAACAAAACCCCACAAAACACAGTAAATAAACATTGAATTCGTTCAAGGCCATTGTATTTCTAATGCAAAACAGGAGACTCAGAGCAAAGGTCAAAAAGATCTGCACCTCCGTCATATTTTTGTAATGCTGCTCTCTATGGAAAATGAAATCATACCCTGATTTGTGACATTGAAGTTATTTTAGGCTACTTTAAATGAGATTTTTTCTTTATTATTGGCACGGTAGTAAAATAAATATTTGGCTCTGATTTGCACTCAACTTACAATGTGCAATGGTAACTTTGGCCCATTTATCAGCCTGTTTTAGATCTGACAGGCAGATGAGCATTTTGAAAAAATGGGATGATTCTGACCATTTTAATTTCAGGGGGTATGCCATCCATCCTGATTCCCCTTTAACCTGAATACTTATGGCTCAAATATCTGATTTTTGCTACGCCTTTGCTGGCCTACATTGTTACTGAGGCACTCATAGGTCACTTTGCTAGTGTCACTTATGCAGCAGAAATGAACTAGGTTCTCTGTATAACTATGTTCAACTAAATGAATGAGGTGAAGGGACAGAGTGAGCAGAAGGCATAGGAGGATGAAAATCAGACTTTAGTGAAGGGAGAGGTTTGTGTTGGCGGAGTGTAGCTGTAGCAGCAGGCACAGCTTGCAAGGCGCTGCGTTGTCACCAGCAAGGCAGCCCAGCTTGTTCATTGGCAGTTTTGATATGTGTGACAAGGTTTATGACTTTCTGAAATTTCAAATCTGGTTTGAAAATCAGTCTTTCTAATATACAAGGATTATTGTGGACTTGCCCTAATGGCAAGGCCACTATTGTTCTTGTTTATTCTTCTTCTTCCGGCCAGTTTTTTGTCCAACTACTCCTCCTAAGGCTTTTGAGATAGAGACACCATTCCAACTCTGAAACGTCCGGCCTGATGCTTGGCCTATGGTAATTATTTATTTAATAATTATTTATTTATTTATTTATTTAAATATCGCAAAGCTAGCATTAAGCACATTTTGCCACTTTGGCCATTGTATGGTGTAGTGTAAACACGCAAATCGGATATGGGTCACAGTTAAATAACACGTGTAATAGTATAGTTAGCATATATGCTAATTAACATCAGCTAAGTCCACTGACTACAACTGTTTGTGTGGTTAGCATTGTTAACATAGATAGCATGTTAGCATTATTAGCATATTTGCTAATTCACAACAGCTAGGTTCACACACGCACTCACAGTCCACCCTGCGGTTTCTGCCAAGAAAATGCAATCTAGTTATTCTTCCGACCCGTTTTTTGTCCGACTACTAGTCCTAGGGTTTTCGAGATAGAGACACCGTTCAAAACCACTCAATGGTGTACTGAGTGATGTCAATGGAGGTGAGACTGTTGAAGAAAATGGTGTGAAAGATGGGGGCAAAAGCTGCACTCAGATCAAAGATGCAACCTGAGGGGAGAGTTTGAGTTAGCAAAAATTCTAATTCAAATTCCAATTTATTGAGCTAGCCTTTATCTACATTGTTAGATCAAAACCAAAGCAGTTGTTAGATATTTTATGTTTTATAATCATTGATGTTTCATAAATCACTTGTCTACATTATGCCTATGTTATAATCGTATAGAGAAAACCGCCTTTAAAATTGTATGCTGGTTGTGCTACTGGTTCTTAAAGGTGAGACTGCTGGTTCTTAAAATAAAATACCATTGTATTTAATGAGGAAAAATTGTTTTATTTTGTGAGGTTAAGAGGAATTATAGAAAATATAAGTACACAAATAATCGAAGTTTAAGGTGGTAATTCAGATTGTTGTTTTAGTTTCAGTACAGCAGGGCCCTTGGGTTAGATACATTATTATAGAGATAATACACTGCGAACTAAATTAGCCATCGTTACGTGCTTGAATAAGTGTGGATCAATGTTTGTCACAATAAATATATAAAGAAACTCATACATAAAAACTCCGACTCTGGTGGGACTCGAACCCACAACCTTTGAATGCCTTCATCATACTCCTAGAAGTCCAATGCGCTATCCATTGCGCCACAGAGCCACCTGTTGAACATTTGTGGTCCTGCACATTATGGTCTTATCTCACAATCGCCTCTGTGCATTGTTTATCTTCAGTTAAAATTGGTTTAGGCTTACTATACTTTATTACAAAAGAACGCCAACATTTAACTTTAACGTTAACATGCATATGCATGATTGCATAGGTCACGTTAGCCACGCACGTTTGTCACACAAAACATACAGAGGATACGACGTAACCGCAAGCCATAATATAAGATTAGTGAAAAAATTGTATCATGTGTTACTAAAACACAATGACATCCATAAGCTAGTGAAATGTCATTAGTTGTGTGTGTGTGTGTGTTTGCGCATGACTTGTTGCGACTATGTAGCCATAGCTAACATAGAAGGTAGATAGCATTACATTTTTTGAAGGCGACATCAATTTATTTAAAACTGACAAAAGCTTGGAATACATGCAGTGGTTTAAATGTTTCTGTTAGAAGGATAAGTTACCACTGTTGACGCTGGGTGATTTTCATAAAATCTCAGTACCGAAATTCTTTTCGCACATCACATAGCCTACATCACTGCGCTACCACGTCTTTTCAACCTGAATGTTCAACCTAAGCAGAAAGTGTTGAACAGTGCACCAATCCATATAGAGAACACGGCCAAGTGGATGCCTTAAACAACAGATTAACCAATCCTCACTTCTTCCTGTCGAAAACGGAAGTGTTTTTTCCTTGTGAAAGAGGTCTGTCATTCCACTATGGTTTAGGCAGGTTCACAACGATGGATGAAATGAACAACGTTTATTTCCACGCCAATGCATCTTCTGAACACCTCCGAAAACCAATTATCTTTTAACATAAATATTCAAAGATCTGCATGCTATTTGGCTTCACTAATCCGCTGAAGCTGCCGAAGCAACATTAGCTAGTGATTGCGATTTTTTGTATACTGAGTCAGATTATTTTAGAACGATTAGGCTGTTATTCCATTGGCCGCATTTTTAACCGGATCATTTATGAAACATTCTGTTCTCAGTTGAAAAACCTGGGGCCCCACTAACAATCTACCTGCCACTTGGACACAGTAAGAAAAGGATTAAGTTACTGCTGGGGAGGGATTATTTATTGACTCTATCATCGGTTGGAATCGGGTGTCTCTTTGCACATTTGCAACATTGTTCGAATTTGAGGTACAGTCAAATAATTAATTGTTTTCGTGTAATATTAGCTAGCATCGTGTGTTGTAGGTCAGTGTGTCGGTAGCCCAGTTCTGAGGATGTTATTAGAGCGTGGACAAACGTGTCAGTGAGTAATGGTTGGCATGTTTGACTGGCCTGCATATCCCTTAATGTTCTTGAGCTTTTCGCTATCATTCTGCTATCATCATCTTTTGTGTGTCATAGCCTACAAGTCTTCCCAGGTATCCCTTCAACTAAGCAACACCACTCCCACCTATGCACGGGACTTCGCACAATGCTGCATCTACGTAAAAAACGCAGCAGTGCATAAAATGCCTTTCGAGATATCTGCAAAGCCCACGACATATCTGCAATATATATGATGCAGTCGCATAGTAACACGTTTATCTGTATGGCATAGTTTGGATTGTGGTAATAATATATTTGAGTAGGCTACGCTATTCTCTCAGCCAGGTCATGCGAAACCCTACTGGCCTCTTGGGTTACACTACGGGACACTCAAACATCTATTCTAATGGCAGAATACATTGCAAATAGGCTATGTAATTTTCTTTAGATTTGTTGGCGATGTTGATACATGGGGTTTGGCACTTCTGTCTACTGAGCATGTAACTGTTGAAATGTTGCAATTTCATTTCCCTGCTTCATGATCAGACCTTATAAAAGATCCATTACAGGCAAAGTGGGTAAAAGCAGAGCAATATTTATGGATCTTTTTTACAGGCCTGTGTGTTTTTTTATGTGTAATGTGTAGTATTTAGAGTGGCCCATATCTGATTTTTTTATTAATGGATATTTTTTATTAATGAACATGTCTTTATTGTCTGAATGCACAGCATGCGGTCTACCCAAGACAAACTTCCTGTTCAATAAAGTCTTCATATCTTAATTTCTTAAGAAGTTGCCTTTACATAACAAACACAATATATTTTACTGACTCTTTGCAACCATTACAATTCAACCACCCCCTCCCCATCACCCATGTTCACACCCATGTTCCCACCAGACATGTCCTTCCGACGAGGTGTCGTAAGGCAGAGTAAGTTCCGCCACGTCTTTGCCCAGGCATGGAAGGCAGAACATTGCCTGGACGATGTGAGGGTGACGCGAGTCACTTGGGAGGCGCCCCTCTGCACGGCCAACCCCAAGTTTATTGCTGTGATCGTGGAGGCAGGAGGCGGTGGGGCTTTCCTTGTCCTGCCCCTCAACAAGGTGGGCCTGTCTCACTCTCCCCTTCAGTCTTCAACTATTGCTATTCCATTCAACCCTGCTACTTGTTGTTTTTTTGTTTTTTTTTAAATACACCATAAAATACATAAATACAACATAAAACTGTCTTGTATCCTAACTTTTTAACAATTTTGGGAGAATAATTGAACATTACAGAATATTGTCATTTGTGTAATATCGGCCAACTCCTCTTGAGTGTGTTAGTTTAGAGTACCTTGGACCATAACGTGTGGATAACAGTAGAATATTTGAGATATGACCTTTGCCCTCAGAGCGGACGGGTGGACCAGAACACCCCAACTGTCTGTGGCCATGCAGCTCCAGTGCTGGATGTGCAGTGGTGTCCCCATGACGATAATGTGATTGCTAGTGCCTCAGAAGACTGCACAGTGAAGGTATGTGTGAGCGCTGTAATGAATGTGTGCCTATTTGACATTTAGACCCCTTAAGGCACACCGTCCCACCTGTGGGACACCCCCCCCCCCTCCTTTTTTTTTATGGTTATGCTTGTGTCATTCATTGCCAGAAGGAGTAACTTCAAATCAAGCAAACTGACATGAAAGCCCATGGTCTTAGCTTTCATTTGAAACCAATTTCATGTTTCTAGGTAAAGGGGTTTTCAAGTTATAAACTTTTGAATGTCAGTAGGCCCTCTTGTTTACAAAAAGTCCCTATGGGAGTTTACCTATAGCCAGGCTAACGCCGCCTAGTGGTAACGGTTAATTTCATTAACCTACATACTAGTCAGGGAACTCACGATAAGCTTTGGTTTTCTCCAACAAGAAATCGTGTCGGCGAATCAGCGAACAGATCGGGGGCTAAAGGTGATGACGTTGAGCTCTAGCGTCCATAGACTGCGCCCAATTTGAAATAGCATACGTCACGACCAAGCAGTAGCCATTGGTTGAAGCAGAAAGTATCCCGCCCACCGTCATGAAAACGAATGCCTATGGCTGGTTCTCAGACGCTTTGCACGAAGTGAAACAAAGTGAAAGCGGATGATCATATCAGGCTAGTTTACCTTGGTGTCCCCAGCAAAACGCATAGACATATCTTTACAAAAATTATTATGAAAAGTCATATGCAGGGTCTTTTGACTTCAATTTTTTTGTGTAACAAGCTGAGAGATGGAGTTAGGGCCTAGATTTATTGATTTGGGAGTATCATAAGGATGGTACCTTCATATCTTAGTTAGTTCATAGACATTTGAAATGAGCGGGAAAAAAACGTAGTTCCAACCTCTGTAACTCTGTGTCCATATGTCACAGAAACATACATATTCTTCTAGAAAAAACTTGAGGGTGTCACCTTTCCAATGGTATGAGGAATCTAAAACTATGTAGGAACTGTCAAGCTTTCAATTTGGGTATACGAAAAATAGGGGCGTGCCTTAACAAAGCCTGCAAAGAAGGATTCCCCTCACACAAGGTCTAAGTTTGTGAACCTGCTCCGGGGAAATGCAGTCATTCGCTCTTCGATTCTGTAGTTTGGAATGGGACAGGAAATTATACTAATGCTACTACAGAAAGTAATTTTGTAAGTGTAAATTGGCCAGTTAAGAACACTTATATCATCTTGGCAGGGCTTCCAAGAATTAGTGAGATTATTTTAATTCACATCAACATTTCCTATGTTCCTGCTTCCTATAACCACAGACTCAAATCATTGTCTAAGATCACTCTTTAGTAAGCACAGTGCAGTTTTTTCTACACTGTGGTAAACCTGATTTGCAGGAGATTTGTAGTATTTGCATAGATTGTTTGCATATGTCCTCGTGGTGAGCGCTCTTTAATCTTCATGATTAGATACAATCCATCAAAGAAAGAATGGAGTTGGCTCAGCACTCTATTGCATTGCCTGTAGTTTTAACATGCTGAGCAACAGAATATTACTACGATACTTTGTCTGCTATATATGATGGCTATTAAGGAAAGTTTTTAATCAAAGAAAAGTCATTCAAAGTGCAAACAGCTGTGTTATAGTGTGTCAGAGTGTGCAATGAAAACAGCATTATGTAACGCTCTGTATGTCTGTGTGTTTGTAGGTGTGGCAGATTCCAGATGGAGGACTAAAGGCCCCAATGACTGAAGCTATTGTAACTTTGGAAGGCCACAGCAAAAGAGTGGGCATTCTTGCCTGGCACCCCACGGCTCTCAATATCCTGCTGACCGCTGGTAATCCTCTCAACTGTGTTTGTGTGTGTGTGTGTTTGTGTGTGTGTGTGTGTGTGTGTCCATGTCCCTGTGTGTGTGTGTGTGTGTGGGGGGGGGGGGGGGCGGACGGTCAGAAGGAGTATCTGCCTGGACTCTAAATTTGGATTAACAGGTGTGTTCCTATTCCCACTTAGGATAATTACATGAGTGCCAAAGACTGTGTGGGTGAATGGCTGGAGCAGTGTGACTTGTTTATGTTGATAGGAAACATGACCACAGCATTAGAAGTTCACAGTGTGGTCATGAACGCCTCTGCTAAAGCTGCTATTAGAGATTTAGTGTGTAAAGGAGAATATTTCTAGCTTTGCATTACATGAGTGATTGTTTCTGCAAAATGAGCATGCAAGTTCATCCCATGGCAGAAACATTGAAAAAGATTACATTAAAGTTCATTGTTTGGCAAATTATTGCAAAACTTCTCTTGGTTTTGCTTTTCTAGTGTTTTACCTCTTTTCTAAAGAAAAACAGTTCGCTCAGAAAACACAACCACACAGCACCACTGCATTATACGCTAGGCACTAGGTCTGTAGTTCTATTATATATGTAAAAATATTTTTTTTACACATGTTTATGTGTGATCTTATAGGTTAATTCTGCACCAATAGGTCCATAGATATTCACAGGAAATCATTTCATTCATGCAGTTCACTCTTTCAAAAAAAAAAACATCCTGAGACTGACCTGGGAGATATTCCAAGAGGGTGGCAAACCTGGGTAATGAGACCCAGAGGTAATGGTAATATAAGAGGTAAGAGATAAGAGGTCCTCATTCTCTTATCTAAACAAAACCAACAGGCTACACTGTTAATAGGTTTTCCAAGTTTATCACTTTACCAGCTACCTGGAATACCCACCAAGTAGTGCTAGACCAGCAGTGCTTTGAGGAGTTCTGGGATTCTATTTGACCTTGGAGGATGGAGGATGCATTTACATGTCTGCCATCCCCATTCAGACACATCTTATTTCACTGTTCACTCAGTCAGTCTTCCATCTATGTTTATGTGTCCTATTTGCAATAGACAGATTTGTTAGGTTGATTATTCTAAAATCTATTTTAGTAAAAGTTCACATTTTGCATTCCCAGTCATATTTCAGAAATCTATTATTATACTGTAAATCACATTTTTATATAGAAATAGATGCAGAGAGTGAGAGAGAAAGAGATGTGACAACACTCTACATCTGAGGCAGGGGCCCCAATCATGGACACAGTGCACTGTGCTTTTGCGACTAACAGAAGCTGACTTTATTAATTTTGGACAGTGCATAGTTTGTTTTTCTGACGCACAATGTGGAGATTGTAGAAAAAAAACAGAATGAACTTGTGCCCTCACTGGCATGTTACTGAAAAGAAAAGGTGTGGCCCAACATAAAGCTCTCTTGAAACTATAGATAAGTCTCAAAAATGTTGAATATTGTGGTTTGTTCATTTCAGTAATTCAGTGTAAAATGTGGGTTTTCTTTAGCTGCAAACCATGATCATCAAAATGAACACAAACAGTGACTAGAAATATCCAACCTACTGTCTAATGAATCTTTGTAGTGTGTGAGTTTCATGGTTTACACCGAATTACTGAAATAAAAAAAATCTAAATCAGTGTTCAAATGATTTGAGACCTACCACTGTTTTAATGACGTAAAAGTGGATGCATTACTGAAAAGGTGTCTTGTGGCCCTACAATAATTTGGGATATTGAAGGGAGTGCACAATTTGGGCTTACTTTACTTCTGTCATCCATGTGATGAAATCGGTATTGGAAATGCCAAATTGCTCCCCAACCTCTTTCAAGCAAGCTTGCACTCAGCACTTGAGACAAGAAAACTTAAAATGAAAATTGACCGGTGGTGTTTCTGTAATGCCTTTGGAGCTTGGAGCTCACAGAATGAAGTGCTAATAACTACAACCTCATAAACTGGGGTATCTTATTTGCCCATCTTTGCCTCTACTGTATAGCCACTGTCAATCATTGGTCATCTAACCATGATGGGCAGCCCATGCTAATTTGTTCAATTTGTTGATCATCTGTTGTGGCTTTCAGGTTGTGACAACATGCTATGCATCTGGGATGTGGGCACTGGGGAGCTTGTGTACCAGCTGAGCGATGCCCATCCGGATCTCATTTACAGTGTGTGTTGGAACAGAGAGGGCAGCGTTGTTTGCACCACCTGTAAGGACAAGGCCCTGCGGGTCATCGACCCACGTCGTGGGACTGTCCTCAAGGTCAGAGCTCACCTAGATAATTCACACTTTATAAACTCACATTTATGTTATAAACTCCTTCATTTTATGTTTCTGAAACAGAATTTAGTAACAATACTGCAGTAAACCTGTTTTATCTCTTTTTGATGCCATGAAAAGCTTTGGAAGTTAAAGTTTTAAGGGACTAATCTTAATGGCTGTAAGGCTATGAATAGAAAATTGCATGACCTCAGCTTCACTGTTAAGAGCATGTGTAATAATATTAAAAACTATCCTGCTAACTTGCACCTTTGGCAGCACTTACACAACACTGTCCAAATAATTTGGCAGACATAGATGGCCTACTTGGCCTACTACAAAAGCCTGATAGAAGCCTCCCATTAATTGAATGTGATTTTGTCATGCTAATACAGCCTAATAGAACTAATCAAGTGCAAAAATGAACGGATTAACTTCTGATATGAGGTTCTCTCATAGGAGAAAAACATATATTATTTAAGTTGCATACCATGATAAGGAGTTTTACTTTTAATACTCTTTTATATTCTGTCTATAAAGTATGTATACAGTAGGAAACAACTGATGCTAATTCTCAAGCTGTAAGTAGAAACAAGTGGCCCTGTGTGTTTGCCCAGGTGAAGGAGAAGGCCCATGAGGGAACCAGGCCAATGAGGGCGGTTTTCCTGTCCGACGGGAAGATCCTCACCACGGGGTTTAGCCGCATGAGTGAGAGGCAGCTAGCATTGTGGGATACGGTGAGATAAAGGCACAGATGGGTGTGTGCCTTTGTGCGTGTGTGTGTGTGTTTGTTTGTGTAGGTGTTTGGGCTTGGCCCTGGCTCTGTGTCCTTTTAGGTACAGCCAATTGGTTGTCAGAGAATGCATTTAAATTCTGTGTGTATGTATGTGTGTCTGTGTGTGTGTTATTGCATATGTATAAATCTGTTTGTTTCTGTGTTATTGTGCAGAGGGATCTCACTGAGCCAATGGCTATCCAGGAGATGGACACTAGTAATGGAGTATTGCTGCCATTCTATGACCCAGACACCAGTATGGTCTATCTGTGTGGGAAGGTGCTGCTCTGTTTTTGTTTGAATATTTGTTTGTTTGTTTGTTTGTTTGATGTTTGTTTGTTAAGAGTTTTCCCCAATCTTCCATTCTCACATGCTATCATCTTTCCCCCACCCACACACATATTCTCACATGTTTTCACCAGCACCCACCCACTCACAGCCACACTCTCTCTGTAACGTCAGCATCTCTGTAACGTCATCCTACCTTGTCTTGAAGGGTGACTGCACAATCCGTTACTTTGAGGTGACAGACGAGTCCCCGTACGTCCACTTCATCAGTCTGTACAGCAGCAAGGAACCCCAGAGGGGAGCAGGCTTCCTGTGCAAGCGAGGGGTGGATGTCAACAAGTGTGAGATAGCCAGGTAAGGGTTTGGAGCCCTGTATAGTCTGTAGTCATGCAGTCTAGAATATAGGCCTTATATAATGTGCAGTATGTAAGGTGTTGATGTTTACCCTCATTTTCTTTACGTGTTTGTTGTATCGGTAGTATTAAGAAGGGCACACGTGTTACATATAGTTTATAGTACATATGTTTCTGTTGTTTACAGGTTCTACAAACTTCATGAAAGGAAGGTTGAACCCATATCCATGACTGTGCCACGCAAGGTATGCAACTGGCTTAAGTTTTAGAACATAGAGCACGAGCATTTGCTGTGTCTTACTGCTTAATGTTTACAATGATATTGGGGTTGATTTGAGTGTACATCCTCTGATTTAATTAGTCTGTCTCTGTCTAACTTCTTCCTGCATATTCTCTCTCTTGCTCTTTCACTCATTCTGTCATGCTCATGTATGTGTGTGTGTGTGTGTGTGTGTGTGTGTGTGTGTGTGTTGATATGTTGCTGATTTGCTTTTTTCAATTCTCCCTCTCACTCATACCTTCTGTCACATCCCTTCGCACCCTTTTTTTAGTCGGACCTCTTCCAGGGCGATCTTTATCCTGACACGGCAGGACCAGAGCCCTCGCTGCTGGCAGAAGATTGGATTGCTGGCCAGGATGCCCCGCCTCTCCTCATCTCTCTAAGCGGTGGCTACATGGCCCCTGCCTCAAAGCACAAGGACACACTCAGAGGCCGTCCCAAACTGCCCCCCCAGAGCACCGACTCTGAACCCCCCGCCACGGCTACCCCCGTGTCCAGGGAGATGGAGCCGGAAACTAGCGCCCCAGCAAAGGTTGTCCCAGAGACAGAGACAGGAACTGACAAGGCCTGGAAGGAGGTGAGTGAGGGCTGTAGGAGTGGGGTAATATCTGTCTTTCTATCTATCTATTTGTCTATCTATCTATCTATCCATCCATCTATCTATCTATATATCTATCTATCTACAGTATGTATCTAATCATCTATTTAATTTCTTCCTTTCTTTTGCTTTTGTAATTTGGACCTTGAGAATCCAATATCTTGTTTTCCCTATTGCATTTCCTGTTATTTGATCTCTATTCTGTCATTATGTCAATTCATTATTCTGTTATCATCTCATTATTAATGTTCACTCTCCCTCGTCTGTCACGCCTCAACCGACTTTCTCCCTTTCCTGCCATATTCCACATCTCACTCATCCCTCTCATCCTACCTTTTCTGTCTGTCACCTCTCTTTATCCATCTGTTGCTCCCTCCCCATGTCTCTTTTACCATCCTCCCATTTCCTTCATTCCTTCCACCCTCTCCGTCTTTTCTTCCCCCTCTCCAGGAGGAACAGCTGAACGAGATCCTGGCAGAGGTGCGGGCTTTGAAGGCAGTGGTCATGGCCCAGGGGCAGCGCATTGACCTGTTGGAGAGGCAGCTGGCTCGCATCGAGGACGGAGATGTCTGATGGCGACCTCTAGTAGCCGAGTGGTGTGCCCACTTCATGGCCAAACACCACTACCCCACTCGCGGCCCAAGTCGTAGCCTTACATCATCCTCTAGTAGCTTGAATATGGGCATGTAGTAATGTGGACTGCTGAGGTGCAAAGTTCATAAGGACAGTAAAGAGGTCTGTGAATAGGATTGAATACTAAGCATATCATTGTTCTGAGCATACTAAGGATATTGTACTGACTAGAACCAGGAGAATAAGTAATACATTGAAGAATAGGTGCATTCATTACACTAATGCTGCATTGATTTACTATTGATGAATCACTAGTGACGTGCTTATAGTGATAGAAGCAGAAGTCGAGTACCAAGGTTAGAGGTAGCTTCCAGTTGTTTCCATGAAGGAAAAAAAAGCTGGCTGAAATGACTAAAATAAAAAGCTAAAGAATGAGAAACTTAACAACCTCATTTTCCACATTGTGCCCAGTTCAAGGGCTCATGCGTCAGGTAGTTTCTTTTTGCTGCTAACTCTAAATCCCATATGGCTGTACTCTTTGAGAGTGTGCATGTGAAGCACATGTACTGCCTCAGGTGGTCCAATAACTTCCCACTGAAGCTTTTCTACGGTACCTGTCTTGGCATTACACTTCTACTCCTTTATATTAGTAGATTTGATTTGATTAGATTTTTTAAAACCTGAGCCTTTGAAGCTACTAGAACCTAACATATTTGCTGCACTGTTTACAACATCTGAATGGTGGTTAATAATGCTGCTTATTGGCAGTTTGACAAGACTGTTGGGTGGGATTCATTCTGTTCTCTCTAGTCTAGGTATTTTTGGATATGATCATTGTTATTTTTTACTACCAGATATTGTGAATTTGTGTAAGTCTTAAATAACACAACTAGCTCATTTAAATCAGTCTGTGTGTAACCACTGATCACTGATTGTGTGTGTGTGTGTGTGTGTCTCTCTCTTTGATTTTGCACTTAAAGAAGAAATCTGATGTGATTCAATCTATCAATCAATCCCAGATGAGCTCACAGCTTTTTAGTAGGAAAAAGAACTAAAAAATCATGCACCATAAACTGAATGGTGTACCAACACTGTGAATGGGGCACAGTCCCTTACTTTGGGTTTCATTTCGCCCATTCAGTTAACATTATCTACTGGATTGTTATTGGGTATATGTCAGATTTTCTGGTTCTTTCTCTTATAGACAGAATTCAGTGACCTTAAACAACATGGCTATTGACTGATTCACTCCAGATGTCTCCTTAGAACAATTAACAAGTCCTGTTGAGAGTGATTAATAAGCAATACAGTCTGCTTAGCAAGAGTGTTTGTTTTAGAAACCTAAACATACTTTGATTCAGCTCCCCTGTTCATGTGTATTTACAAACAATAAATTGACGTCGTCCCCCAACCCTTTTAATTTGTACATATGCTTTCCTCTGTTGTGGTTTTGTCTTATGAGACTAGTGTTGAGACTAGTGTTGTAGTTGAGACTAAATGTCTTGGACTTTCTAATAAACACTGAAACTTTATTTCCACTTTTGTTATGCTATGTTGAGTCCCTCTGTATTTGTTTGTGGTACACCTTTGGGTTAGATAAGTTTAAGAACAGGATCACAGTTTAAAGTATTTGATTGACATATGCAGATAAAGTAAACCACATAGAGAAGTAGGCATAAATGTCTCTACCAATGATACTATTTTTGGCAATTTACACTTAATCAAGGGGGAATTGAAATATGATGTTTGCCAAATAACAAGAGGCATAGGTTACAGAAAACTACATTATAGCATTATAGAAAGGGAAAAAAACGTATACAGAGGATTTTGGAATTATAGGTTATAAATCAAAATGTCAAACAAAAGTAGTGGTGATGGTCCGCAAACATATTTGGTAGACCAGTGAACAAATAGACATAGACCAGTGGACCACCTCTCGTCAACCAAAACTCCTCTGCCAAAAAATGTCAATCTTCAGTTGTGTTGTGCAACTCGCTGTGAAGGTTAGGCAGGCTGATGCCTATATGCCTTGCAGTGTGCTCCGATTGATAGCAGCAGCCGCATAGCAGGGACAGGATGTGGCCACTGAGCCATAGAGCATGCAGGCCCATTCTGCCTTACCTCTGTCAACCAGTTCCTTCCGGCTCACACAGCACAACTCACAGCACTCTTGTGACCTCAGCCATACATGCTGAATGTGAGAGGAACTTTTGGTTTAATGAGATTGTTTTACAATGACACTTTACTGTCAAATTCTACTAAACATTGTCTTTGAATCAGGCACACACTGTATGTAATACAATTTGAGTGTTCTTTTTTCAATTCAGTTCCTCCCTAGTTGCTATGTTCTTGTACTGTTTTTCCCAAAGTTGTGCATAGCCTACATCCTGCCAATATACATAGAGCAATCACACACACACACACACACACACACACAATCATACAGTGCTACTAATCTCAGTTTATGGAAATCATCTTGTTTCATTTCATTACTCTTTTATCTTTCCTCCTTTGAATATTTAACTTCCTCTTTTCTAAAAATGTCACCTTCAACAGCCTCTATCTAAGTCTACTACACCCTTAGAGGAAAAGGCTCACATCTAAACCCGCTTTCACATTGGCTGTGTAGTAAGAGGCTTGGCCTCTGTCTTTCGTCTTCACTTCTCACCCCTCCTCAAGCTATCTCTCTTTCAGTGCTGTACGACTGTACAATCATCTTACCCATCTCGGACCACCCCACCTTGCATTTTGGAGGTCTTAAGAAGTTGAAATTGTGCAGAAGATATCTTGACAGTTATTGACTTGCACAAAGGTAATTTTTAGACATGCTTGTGTTCACCTTCAAAACACTTTATGCTATGAATATGAAGTGAAGTTTGCATGTTTGCATTGTTATTTCCTTCACTGAAGAGTTCATGTCTCAGTAGTTGTCTCAGTAACCTTTGAGGTTGCATATTTCCACAATTATTTTGTCATTCATTCATTTCAAAATATCTCATCATAAATATGTTGTACAATTTAATCACTTCAATGGAAATGTCTGTTCAGTTCCACCATTATTTCAGTGTAATTTCGCATGTTAAAAAAAACTCATGCCATTTCCTCCCAAGCTCTTCAAGTGTACAAAATGTGTGAGTGTGCTTGCGCGCGTGCATGTATTTTAACATTAAACTACAAGCTAAGTATATGTTATCTTTGGCAAAGTAAAATATTTTGTTAATTCATGTACGCATTAACTATGTCTAGAAAGGTTGACATTAGCTGTTCTTTCTTTATGTAGACATCTAAACACTCTTTGCCAAACTATGTGTCGGTTCAGAATTTCACACCTTTCAAAACAATTTCATGTGTTGTTTGTAATGAGGACTTCAGCCAGATATATTCAGATTGAGGTCATTTGTGGAGCATTTGGTTGGTGACATTTACTTGAAATGACATAGATTAAGATTACTCTTCCTTAAAATCAGAATGTTATATGAAATGCTATGAAATATGCATACTAATGAAATTGTTGTCTACATTGGGGGAACATAGGTTAAAGGGTAAGCAAGTAGGTGAGCCAAAGGCTTTTTTTGCATTTCTGAACAAATTTAATCATGTGATATGATTTCTAGCACAGAATTACATTGATCTGTAGTAAGAACTAATGCAGTTTCTGTTTATCTGATCAGTTTAAAAAGATGTAATTTGTAAACCAACTGTTAGCTTGTTTAATTATGCTTTTTTTCTTTTGTTTTCCTCACACTACCCCCCCCCACCTCCCTTCAGCCATGCCTGCAAACACAGACACAACATGCTGGGTGTTGTTGTTGTTGTTCCTGGTCCTGATTCTTCTGCTGGTCTACCTGTATCGGCGTCTGAACCGTGACACAGGTGGTCAGTACACAGTCCACAAGTTTGTGCTCGATGAGGGAGGCCTCCGTGACCGAGTGAGGTCAGGAGTTACTGTTGTAGAGACCAGACTAGGCCTCCATCTTTGGCCTAGGCCTAGGCCTAGTAGTGATAATGAATATGTCATTGGCGATGGGCAACCACCAAAGGACGGTGATGTGGAAACTGGACAGGAGCCATCAGATAACTGTGGTGTAGGAGCTCATGGTGAAGACAAACGCCCTGATGATTCTGAGGATGACTACTCAAGCATGGATCTTCAGGAACACGCTAAACTGATAAAGGACTCTGAGGAGAAAGATAGCAGAAAAGAAAGAGAAAGGGAGGAAGAGGAGTTAGAGAAAGAAAATGAGGAAGACGAAAGAATGGATAGGAAAAACACTGAAAGCCTGGGTTTGCTTGTCAACCTCCAGGAACTCTCAGGCAGCGCCATTTGGTCAGGAGAGAAAAAGAAGGAGAATGAGGGCATTGATTTAACTGCTTTGTGAGGGGTAAGGAGAGACCATTGGAATGTGCTAAGGGCTATTGGGCCTAATGGGTCAGAATTACAGATATTCCATTTACCTCTGAAATACAGCAGCAGGCTACATCGGTAGACCTTCAGACAACTGTAGAACGGCATCCACATAGTTAAAACTTCAAACTGGACTTCTAACACAAAAAAAAGAAAAAATAGCTGTGTTACAAGAACACTTGCACTTGCAAGTACACTTTAGTAGACTGCTGCAATATCTGTGTCCAAACTATTTCTGCAGCGAATTTTCATTGCAGGCACATATTCATGATTAAAACTGAAAAGCAGTAGGAGAAAAAATGCTGTTATTTTTATTTTACAAATGAGAATAAGCAAGGCCCTAAAAGGTGCATTTTAAGAAGGTGTAGAAAAGGCTATGTAGCACTACCAGGATCCTCTGGTTTCTCCTGTAATGTTTAGGTTGCCTTTTGTGTCTGTGGGTATATTTAAACATGAAAAGATTACACACAAAGGCACACAACTTTAGGGCTAATTTTGAATATACTATGCTCAAATATGAGAAAAGTCAGCATGGTTTAGTTGTTTCTTCTTTTAATTTTTGACAAGGCCCTAAAACTGTGTGAATGATTTAAAGTTTCAGTATCATCCATCCACAGTGTCATCTCAGTTTTCATCCTTTTTCTTCATATGTTTACATCTTTTTCCTTTATGTGTTTTTGTTCATTCTTTCAGCTCCCTCTCTGGCTTGTTTTAAAAATAAAACAGTGTGGTAACATTTGAGTCTGGTCTCAAAACCATTTTCTGCTTTATCTGTCTCACGTTGGAGTTGAGTCTTGACTTGGTCTCTGCCTAGTTAAAAATACTTAAAGCAAGTCCTCAAGATCAGCAGATGTTTCTTTTCAAGTTAACAAAATAAGTTAAAAAAATGTATTCAGCAGTGTAATGCTAAATTTCTGTGTTCAGAGGCTTTTGTTCTGCTCACAGTGCACAAACAAGATGAGCAACCAACCTAAAGTCATACAATTTGCTTTTCTGACTATAAAATAAAATTTAAAAGGATATTGAGTTAAAAATGATTCAATTTTGGAGAATAAACATTTTAAAAAAGATTTAAACATGTTTGGTATGTGTAGACAAAACACTACCATTCACTCAGGCTCCCAGAAAATAACTTTATGATAGGCTATGTGATGACATGATTCAGTGGTCAGGATTGAAGCATGAAAACAAAGATTACCCTTTTGACAACCAGATTGTTTTAGGACAAATAGCCTAGCCCCCATTTGATTGTTACTTAGACCATGATTTAAAACTTTTGAATGAAAGGCCTAAGGACATTTCACAGCAGCCATTTAGGCCTAGTTTTTATAGCATGTTTTTATAAGCAATGTGTTTTAAATGGCAGCCAGATACTGATTCATTGAAGGAGAAGTAACTATAGTAACTTCTTAGGAAAACAGCTGAGGTGAATTAGTCCCCACAGCCATTATCTGTCCACAGGCAAATCCTACCCGATTTGCAAATATAATTATTTTCAGGTGATGTATAGGCTAAGGAAAATAAGATGATCAGCAATAGACAACCTGCGCTGGGGGTTCCGTGGTCACGTGGCAAACCTTTGTTGCAGGGAAACCTGATTAAGTCACTTTTGCTAGTGTCCTATGATGTAGGCCAGATTTTTTATAGAAACTATCGCGTTGAATGGGCTTCTAGTGTATCCAAATGGTGGGTAGACTAGCCTAATATGCAAACCTGTAGGCTACATCTTTTAGTGTTTTTAAGTGTTTAAGTGTTAAGTGTTTCTGAGGTGTAGTCTATATCGTAGTCAAATAACATTTTTGAAGATAAACCCATATAGGACGTTTTACATTTTTCTTTAAGCCATGCTTGAGGGAGAAATTAATTAAACTGCACAGTCATGGAATCATAGCTAACGGATGGACCGTACACAATAGGTGGTCTACTCTGAATTTTATGTTATGTTAGAAGACATTTCTTATTGAATTCAACCGAATACAATAGACTCGTTAATTTAGAATTAAATAGATATGGTTTCACATAATTTCCGTGTTCTGGGGATGTAGCTCAGTGGTAGAGCGCATGCTTCGCATGTATGAGGTCCCGGGTTCAATCCCCGGCATCTCCACAAACTTTTTAGTAGTTCTGCCTTCGTCGTTGTCCGTTTATTCCCAATTGCTGTCTTGATTCATGTATGAGGAAATTATGACAAAGATACGAAGAACTTAAGCCATTCCTGAGAAGCAAGTGACAACTCTTCGGCGAGGAGCCGTGAACATGGGTGGAGCTATAGTCTTGAGAAGTCAGATGCCGAACAGTGATTGGGTTATGTCCATGTACCCAAGGCGTGGTATACCCACACACGAGCAATCACCATGTCTTGCTATTGAAAATATCAGAAAATGGCTCGAATTGTGCTTATGGGGTGCAATACATTAACCATAAAACCTAAAGATAGGAGCGGATAATTTGTTTCTATGTTCGCTGTTGGGAAGGTCGGCCAGGAAGGTGTATTTCTCAGCTGTCTCGACTGCAGCACTGCGAGACAGACAGCAAATGTTTATTTGAAGATGGATTCTTGTCGGCATCCATAAGTATTTTCCGGGAGGAGAAGGCGGCCTTGGCATCGGGAATCCGCCACTGGTAAATATGCTTATGAAATGGCAAATGAAACCTAGCTAAGCTGATGCTGTGTTCTGTCATGTCAATCTAAACGTGTACCTGCAATGGCATACGGCTTTATAAAGCTACTCCTTTTCTGCATTGTTAAGTCATATATCGGTGCAAAATGGATCATTATCAGATGCTATCTGCAGATGCTATCCATGGTTTAGGCCACTTTGCACGTTTCATTAGCTGGCTAGCTAATATTTAAGTAGTGATGCGGATTGTATTTGGGGAAAGTGTCTCCATTTTTATTGCAAAAACCATGGCAAATAGGAGACTGAGAAGACAGAGCTACGTCGTGCATGGCCATAAGCTATCTGTCACTCATAAAAAAACAAACCAGTATTGACAGGTGTATTATTATAATGCATCCTTAATCAGCGTACGTTTATCTTTTCTTGCTGTCTGCTCTGTTTCCCTCATCAGAAAGTGTGCCCACTGTAATGTTAAAGCTGCATCTCTCTTGCAAGCGCCGCTGTTATATATGAACTAACGTTAGGTTAGCTGTTAGGAGCAACTGGCAGCATCATCTGGATCTAGCATCACATTGTACCGTAGATTAACACCCCCACCCCCACCATCACTACCACTTTCTTTCTCTCTCTTTCTTATACATACACACACTCAGGTGTATGATGTTGCTAGCATCGGCCGTGGTCGTATGGGAATGGCTAAACGAACACGGGCGCTGGCGACCCTACAGCCCGGCTGTTTCTCATCACATCGAAGCGGTGATCCGCAGCGACCCACGGGGAAGCAGTGTGGTACTAGGCCAGGTTGACTCTAGGCTTTCGCCATACATCATTGATTTGCAATCCATGCACCAGTTTCGGCAAGACACAGGTAAGGATGAACGGCCTTATTGAACAGAGGATGTCTGTACAAAAAGACCAGATGATAACCAACAATTGTGGAAAAAATAGTAATTAATGAGAATGTGACATGGTCATTCCACATAGGCTACCAATTTCATCTTGTTTAAAAGCCCTCCCCTGAGACGCTCCCAGGCCCCCTTGCTTGGTCACAACTCTTCTACACATAGCAAGCCTGCTAAGGACTATATCTGTGCATGTTTTAGTGAGCCTGTTTGGCAGTGTCAGCCTGCCTCATACTATTGTAGAAGATTGCTGTACAGGAAACAGCAGACACAAAGGAGAGAATTGTTTACTGGTAGGATTTTTGGGTGAAAAGCTATAGCATATCCCATCAGCACAGAGACAAAAGCTATTGTACTTGCTTCAGTGCATGAGGAAAGACTGACATGGGAATATAGAGTGAAATGAACGGAGGGGTGTTTTTAAGGATGAATAGGGGTGCCATGATGGGGGTTGGGAGACTCATCACCCCTGAAAAACAAGAGTTGTGGGCAATAATGAATAGCACTATAGTGAGGTCAGAGATGGAAAGAGTGAGAGAGACTGTGTGTGTGTGTGTGTGTGTGTGTGTGTGTGTGTGTGTGTGCATGTGCGTGCGTGTGTGTAATGGAATGAAAAACCTTTGTCTTGAATTTCATGGGTTGTCAGATTGGCCGACATACTAATCATTTGAAAACTATGCTTGGCTCACATTATGCTCAGGCTCAGCATGCATTTAGCCTAGGCATGCAGTACATAGAGATGGACAGTGCTGGTCATTCAGGCCTGATTGCTTTGAGTTCCAGGGCTAGAAGCCTATCAATCAATTTGGACCAAATTTTGTTATGCAAGGATTGATTCTTGGGTTTGGCCTTTTTTTAGTGGTCCTTTCCTTGGACCTACTTTGACATCCATTCAAAGACATTGTAATAGCAACAGGTTGTTTTTTTAATTGTGACCTGATGAATGTGATTTTTTTTCGTTTGATTATTTTATGTGTTCATTGAAACTTTTTTTCTTGACACCCCTTTTCCCCTCTAATCCCAACCCCATCTTCAGGGAGAACATGAAAAGCCAGGTTACTAGTCTGGGGTAGGGGGTGCAGGAATAGCTACAGTACTTCTTAAGAGAACATTGTGTGTGTGTATGTGTGTGTGTGTGTGTGTAAAGGTTGCAGTGTATTGTACTGTAATGCTGCACTGTTACTATATTTGTAACTCCCATTAAGCTGTCTCATATGGGCTGAAATATGTGCCACCAGAAACTGAACTTGAATATGTTTACTTTGAATTCGAATAACCACATTTGACTACATCATTGCATTGAAAAAATGAATCTGAATAGTATGATTTGAAATTGAATATATTAGTTTGGAACTGAAATGTAAAAAAATATGAATTTTCAACTTTCTATATTCTCATATTCAGATCTCACAATTCAAATTCAGTTTCCCAAATTCAACTGTGACAAACATCCGGGTAGTTAAAGATGAATGAAGAGCAATAGTGTGCAGAGATACAGAGATGGTAGCCTAAACTTTACTTGTCGGGTAAAGTGATTTACTGATTGTGTTTATTTTGTGTATTGATTTTGAGTATATTCGATGCAAGTCAAATAAGACAGCTGCAAACTTGTTGCACAATAGTCTTTCCTTTTCAGAAAGCTCACAATATTGACATTGAAGCCCAAATGACCAAATTATCGTGAGGGTGATAAGAGTTCAAAAAGAGTGCCTTAGTGCAAATTTCAAAGTATAAACAAAACTACATTTGACCTTGAACATGAACTTTTTGTGAGACAAACCGCTCTTGGTGGAATCTATGTGTTAAATATTTACTCTAACCTTCTCCATTTTTATATTTTTACATTTACACATGATATTTTTACATTTACTCATTACCTCTTCTCTTTTGCTCAAACAATGTGCATTGCGTTCATTCTCCTTTTTGTAACTGGGAGGTTTTTGTACAGTATTGAAAACTCTGATGGTTGTTGATGTAACATGTGTCTTGTTTAAAACACTTAGTACAATCCTTTGTTCATTTTGTTGGCCCCAAACCTGCAAATACATTATTATTTTAAACAAATTAGGATTCTTAAGGCTTTAAATATTCTCCAAATCTTCGAGAGGGTTAACCCTAACCCAAGGGAAGTTTAATATCCGTCGTCATGACGACTACTATGAATGGTTTATGTACTCAGCTGTCAAGTAAAGTGTTAATAAAAAGACAAAAATGATTCAGTCTTACTCGTCGATTGATAATACTTTATGTTCAAACGTAGTACAGTGCATGCATAGGGCTGCCACTTGGCCTAACATGTTTTTTTAGTAGTCCATTAATCTATGTTTTTTCTCAGGATCAACAGAAGACAGGTCTCATGAATAATTCAGGCTCACCCTTTGATTATAGTATTGTGTTATGTTCAAACACAATACTACTTCAAGCATACTGTAGGCCTGCAACCTGTTCTAATAGTCGATTAGTCTGTTTATATTTTGAATAGTTGATAAGTCTGTTTAAGGGTTGACAACATACTGTTGAATGTTATGTCATTCCTTTGGAACAGAAGAATGTGTCTCTTGTTTTCTGACTATTTGAAGTGAATCTTGCTGTTCTTACTATTTGCAGTGATGGTCGTATGAGATTGTGGCTTGCATCATAATGTTATAATTAGGGATGTCCCAATCAGGTTTTTTTTGCCCTTGAGTCCGAGTAATTTGATTTTGAGTATGTACCGATACCAAGTCCCGTTCCAATACTATAATACTTGAAAAAGAATAAAGGATAGCGAAGAAACAGATCCAGCAACAACTCTTTTAACAAACAATCAAGTCATTACAAATTATTCACTTTTGGACTAAAGATGCGTTTAAAAAAATGAGAATATATATATATACTGTACATCCGAGTCCTGATCAGGAAGTAACGCCCGATTCTGATCGAGTCTGAAACCACGTGATTGGGCCCGATTTCCGATTACGTGAACGGATGTGGATATCCATAGTTAGCTACATAATTGTAGCTAATGGATGCAGCATGTAAAATCCAACATATGGGTTTGCATAAAATAACTTTTATAAAAATGTTTCATCATCTTTAGTGGTCCTGGACCAGCTCACACGGTACACTGCAGACAGTCTAGTCTGTATAAATAAACCTAAAAGGTGAATAACACAGCACTATACTGTCATTAAAATCACAGTGGAATTACCTATTTTTGGCAGGTTTACAGAATATGATGCTGCATGGTAGATGCATAGATCTGTTTGCCTATTAGATTTGGATTATTTTAAAGCCTATACTGTTTTTAAATAATAGATACACATTAGTCAGTTAATAGGTCTATGAGCAAAGGGTCTATGAGCAAAATATTTTTTCTAGTTTTTCCAAAACCTAGAAATGTTTTTTAAATTGTTTAAGTTTTCTTAGCTTTAAGGTTTTTACTGTCTGGCTAAATCAACAAAAAAAGAAAACTGCACAGGGACATCACTGCACTGAGTCTGGTCACTAGGTCAACAAGCAAGCAGAAGCCAATGATCAGCAATATTGATCTGTGGGGCAGATAGAAATGTGCTAATTAAATACAAACATGTTGATCTTACTCTTCTGTATGAGCAATCAGAATCCAAGAAAGAGATTATTATTATTATTATTATTATAGATCCAGATAGATCCAGAGAATCCAGATAGATCCAGAACGTTCCAACGTTCCAGATTTATGCCAACAAATTTGCTTATCCAGATCAATTGCCATGTTATAATGACATTTACTGCATTCATAGTTGAGTAGAAGTAGTAAAAAAATATTATATTTCATATTTAGACAATCAGAGGCATGTCATTAATCTTGTCATGAAGCAGATCACTACACAAGCCTCCACTACACAAGCAAGTGAAAGGGCATGATACTGCTACGCGGTGGAATGACAAAACAACATAAAATACTGTTTGCTGGTAAGCTGATATGTTGTTAGTGACCAGGTATTAGGCGACCTCATAGCCTTTTCTCCTCCTCTTTCTCCTATCGGTGCAGGCACCCTACGTCCGGTGCGGCGTAGCTTTTATGACCCAACGTCGGCTCCAGGCCACGGGTGGCTGTGGGAGTGGGAGAATGATTCAGGCTCGTGGACAGCGTATGACACGGAGGTGAGCATCGCCATCCAAGCGGCGCGGGATCGCAACCAGCCCTGGCTGGACCTCTCTCCACTGGGCTTCTGCTACCTGATCGACCTGCAGACCATGACGCAGTTCAATCGGCAGACGCAACGGCGCCGCCGAATCCAGCGACGCTCAGACCTAGCCTACCCGCTGGTCACGGGACCTCTGCCCAGGGCGTGGACGGGCAGCATGGGAGCTCCCGGAGGCGGTGGTGGTGGTGGTGGAGGAGTGGGTGGGTTAGGGGGCGGAGGAGGGGAAGGAGGCATGGGGGTAGCTGGCGGAAGGCTTGGGGGCGCTGGAGGGGGTCTGCTGGGCGTGGGGGTGTCTGGGGTGGTTACTAGGGGCAATGGGAGCGCTTACCCGAGCGGTGCGCTCCCGGCCTCGGCCATCACCTCACTAGGGCAGCCCTGCTCGTGCCAGCAGTGCATGCTGGTCCTGGGTGTGAAGACCGGCGCAGGGTTTGGTATGGGAGTTGGAGGTTTGAGTGGCGGGGCACACACACTGGGACGGAAGCCCCCACCGCCCCTGCCCCCACCCATTCAGACTAAGCCTCCCAGCCCCAAATCAGGACCCCCGCAGAGGGGCTACTCGTACTCACTGACCCTCCCCCATCCCCCGTCCCTGTCGCGCGTCCTGGCTCCCCATCGGAACTCCATGCTGGTGCCTGGTGGTGGTGGGGGTATGATGAGCATGAGCATGGGCATGGGTCTGGGCATGGGAGGTGGCATGGGTGGTGGTGGTGGTGGTGGTGGTGGTGGGGTTGGAGGAAGCGGCGTAGCCTGCAGCACGAACAGCAGCAACGGCGGCTTTGCCCACTCCCTCTCTCTGCTGGGGGCGGCCACCACTGGACTTTCACTCTCCTCCGTTCCTGCCTCCTCCTCCATCCTGCCCTCCTCTTCCTCCTCCTCTTCATCCACATTCTCCAGGCCACCGCCTCCTCCCATGCCGCCCCCACCCCCGCCATCCGTCTCCACGCCGACCTCATCAGGGGTGCCGTCCCTCCCTCCCGTTTCTACGGCGACGACCACCATCGGCGGGGCATCTGGGAGCAGTATCATCAGCACATCGTCGTCTACAGCCACAGGTGGTGGAGGTGGTGGTGTCGGGGGTGGCGGCCAGGCGCTCATCTCCACTACGACTAGCTGTGCCCCCACGCCGTCGGCGCGCGTGCTGGGCCCCGTGTCATCAGCGTGCGCTGCACCACTCCCCCCTCGCTCCAGCCTGGCAGGACTGAGTCGCCCCGCGCTGCAACGCATCGCCATGGCACAGTCACGGGCACTCATCGCTTCAGGGTGAGACCCTAATATACTTGCTAACAGACATACACATGCACACACACCCTATCAAACTACCCACACAGACAAACATGCACTCACCATGACATACTTTGGCCTCCATTACTTGGTTGTGGGGACACACACACACACACACACACACACACAGATCTGCAGCCACCTGAGATGAGTAGCTCGCATTACACTCTCTAGAGTCTGCTTGATGTCTATACTAATTGGCACAGCTTCTTCCTCTCTCTTCCTCCCTCTCTTCTCTCTGTTTCTCCGAATATCTCTCGCTCTCACACTCCTAAGCACACATGGAAGGATGTACACTGAAAATAAAACACACACACACCATAGCAATATACTTTCAGTCTTTATCTGTTAAAGATACACTCAGTAAGTCTGTTTTTTAACCCTGCATTAAACGCCACAAAGCTGTAGGGGGAGCTCTGCACAGCTAGCTGTATTGCTGTATTGTACAGTTAACTGTATTGCTAGCACACTCTCTCTCACACGTTGCAAGTTCCGTATTCACTATACAGGGCTGTACAGCAGTGCACTCACTCGCTATAAAAATTATTTCTAAGCAATTTTATGACCACGAAAATGGTTGCATAAACTTATTGAGAGCCTCTTTAAAATATCTAATTTGGAATGAACGTTGGAAGGTTTGGAACATTCTTAGTCATGGTCAGTCATAGCATACAATAACTAGGTCATGTGGAATAGTCGATCACATGTTTACCACGTGTTATCACATCATCTGTAGAACTTTTCCTGCGAGATGGTTTTATGACTGTAAAAATACTGCACAGGATCTCTGGAATGAGCTGCCATCTGTGCCATGAGAATTTGACACTTGTTATTGTGTTGCAGTGTTATTTTGCAAGGATGTATTAGCCAGTTCAATGTGTTAGGAAGACTGTGTGTGTGTATGCTTGTGTGTGTGTGTGTGTGTGTGTGTGCTGAGTGCTGGGAAGGGGTTGGTCTTCAGTGAAGTGGATTCTGTGGAATTTGCACAGAAGTGTTGCCTGCTGATGAGACAGACTCTCAGTAATAATCAGAGAGAGAGAGAGGAGAGAGAGGGAATGTGTGTCTGTGAGAGAGAGAGAGAAAGAGAGGGAATGTGTGTCTGTGAGAGAGAGAGAGAGAGAGAGAGAGAGAGAGAGAGAGAGAGACTGCTAGAGAGGAAATGAAAGAAAGAAGTAATTACAGAAAAATAGGAAAAGAGAAAGAATTCATTGAGAGCCCAGAGGAAGTATGTCAGACAGGAGAAGTGAGGGCCTGACTCGGAGGGTCACGCCCTGTCTCCAAAATCCCTCGCTCACACCATTTACATGGGTTCCCATTATAAGAGTCTACAATCCTTGTCCTCATCAGATCTTCTTTGTCTTCTTCTTTTTCTTCTTCTTCTTCTGTTCACCCTCTCCCTAGTCTCCACTCCTGCCCTCACTCAAACTCACACACTCTGTCTTGTTTCCATGCTCTGTTCATTCCAGGGGGGCTTTGCTGAACCCCTTGTTTGTGTGAACAGGGGCCATGAATCCACAGCACCCTTAGTTAACCAGTCTAGTCTTCACACATATTTGCAACATTGCAGGGAAAAAGATGGTGGCTAGCACAGAGATAAAGACAGACGGAGCAGACAGGTTAGTGACCAAGAGAAAGAGAGAGAACTAGGAGGGGGAAAGAAAGTAAGGTCCTTTAACCAGAAAGCCCTAATAAACAGTGCTGTGCTCTTCAATGCTGCTATGCTATGTTATGCTGTGGAAGGGAAGGGAAAGGAAGAGATAAGAATTGAGTAAAATGTGGAAGGGAGAGGGCAGGGTATGAGATGGGGAGAACCAAGTAGACATGAGTAAGGAGGTCAAATCTCAGGCCATACACAATCAGTGCTCAGGCCATATACAAACTAGGATGCTAATTAGCCTATCCAACCTGAAAGCTTATAGCTTATATAGATGTAAATAGTGCACCTAGTTTCCCTTATTACCTATAGTATTGGATGTGCCAGTCTAATGGAGGATAAAGATGTGTAAATATTTAATTATCTATCTTAGTGGCCACGAAAGACCACATGCTGGCGTTTGATTGGCAACAGATGACGTTCCCACCTGCATTTCTCTTGTTGATCTGTAGAGGGCGATGTCAATCTCTCTGTGTGGCCTTTTTATTCATGAGGGGGACATTATAGGGCAGTGTGTGTATATGCGTGTGTGTTGTGTGTACATACATGTCTGCAGTGTGTGTGTGTGTGTGTGTGTTTTAATGGCCTTTGTTTGCTCTGCCTTTCTGTTAGAATGTGTCAGTGTGTTTCATTTGTGTGACCTTGTGATTCTGTGCAATTGTAGCCTGGGGGTAAGCTTCATCAGGTGTTTAATTAATTAGTGAATGTATTTATTGTCTTGGCACAAGTTTTTTAGTTTTTCTATTATCCTTGCTCTTGTGTTTTTTTTACCCTCATTGTGTTTGTCTGATGTAAATGAGCATTTGTATGTCTGCATGTGTGAAAAATACATGCATTGGTATTGAGGTATTTGGTATTTGTGTTTGTTTGCAGGTTTGTGTGTAAGCAGGTGTGTTTGTGTTTGTGCGCATTAACAGGTGTTTGTGTGTGTGTGTGTGTGTGTGTGTGTGTGTGTGTGTGTATGTGTGTGTCTTTGAGCCTCCTTGACATATGTTTGTGTTGTTTGTTTGCACGTTTGCTGGTCAGGTGAGAGCCTGTCACCAGACGGTGTTGCCTGCTGTGGAGTATAAACAGCTGACGTCACAAAGCAGGAATTTTCCCTCATCCTCTCATCCCACCTTCTGTCTCTCTCTCTCTCTCTCTGGGCTAATCTCTTCTCATCTCTCCTCCATCGTAGGAGCCATAAATATCTTCCACCATGGCTAACGTGACTTCCCTACTCAGATGTCAAACAAGAGGGGGTAACAGATGTGAAACACCACCATCCGTTTAATTTGAATCACTTGTGTCAAATTAATAATCTTAATTTCCCCTTGCACTTTGTGCCAGAAAACCTGAAGTCATAGTAATCCATGGCCACTTATTTGTTTGGCACAACAATATCTGCTCTTATTAATCTAAAATTGCCAGGACTATTGAACTTTATTATGTGTTTCAATACACATGTTTTAAGCAGGATCTGAAGTTAACACAGAGGAATGAGGAATGCACAGAAAATTCATCATTATGGAAGGCATTAATGTTGGGCTAAGGGTGGGCTGTATAAATGGTTTAAGTGGTATACAATATAAAATGTTGGAGTTTAATGGAAGTTTATCTCAATATTGTTGTGGGCCCAAAACATTTTTAAAATGAAATCAAAGGGCTCATTATTTTGGAGAAATATACAACTTTTGTTTTTGTGTCTTCTGATAAATTCTGCACATTCAATTTCAAAGTTATATTTTGCAGTATGAACCACATACTGTCTATGCAGTACAAATTTGAAGACCATATTGCCCAAAGTGATGCATATAGCCAAGTAGGTCTGGTAAGATTTCTGGTCAGTGAATCTACTTACCTGGCTCATTTCACCAGTATGTAAGCTAGTCCCTCCATCTGCCCACTAGCATTAAGCATCAAGTTCATCATGTCAATGTCACAGTCACAGTTAATTTCCTCACTACCTGAGTACGGCCAATTCTATGAAATGAACACCATGCAAGCTTTGGTAGATCCTGTTATGAACGTTCTTAGATTGACTGCAAGTGGACTTTAAGACAATCAAAGCTGAATCTTTTGTGTATGTTGGGCTTCTTTGTGATTGGAGTGGCTTGTGGGGGGGGGAATAAAACAACCAAACATATTGACATTTTAGTTAGACTAATCCAAACATATTGATTTCTCCAAACCATACTGATATCTTAGCATGATTTAGCAAATCATTGTAAAATGTTCAGAATGCACTTAAGTAATTTAACTGCTGCAGTATACACTTCACAGCCTTTAGGGTGTATCACAGTTTTTAATAGTTGTCAATAACTGTCAATGAATGATTACCATGGCCAATATTTTTGTGTGCAAATAGTTTGTCAGATATTTTGGCACATAGCATCTACAGACGTTTTTACAGTGACTGAATGCCTTTCATAAAACTGATGTTATGACAAGACTGGCAGTCTGGTACTGTTCAGTAATGGGCCTAGTCATTTAGGAATCCTTGTTTTTTTAAAGTTCCTGTTAACATTCGCTTTAGATATTTTCCTTTTATTCTGGGATAATTTGTGTGTGTGTGTGTGTGGTGGGGGGGGGGGGGGGGGTGTTTGTGTACGCATGTGTTTGTGGAGCCATATGGGTTTCAGAGTTAATACCGGCAGCTTAACTGGGATGAAACGTGACCGACCACCTTTCGAATTTGCCCTCTTTGCATCCTTGACTTTCTCCTCTCCTTTTTTCTCTCCTCTCCTTTTCTCCCTTCCACTCATCCCCACAGTTCTCTCCCCATGTTTCTGTCCGCTGGGTTTCATCCCAATAGCTCTCATGTTTCGCACGTCCAACATGTCCTTGTCTGGTGTGCACACAAAATGACCTATGACGCCTACCGCAGTCCGACCTGATTTGTATGCGTTCTCTGCTTTTCTTCTAGTCAATGTGTGAGTGACGAAAGCTTTCATAAACTGTTGGACATTTGTCTTGCGTTTTGATTCCTCTGATCAGAACACAAACATAACTAGACATAAAACATACAAGAAATACAAGAGGTTGGGATGTTAAGAGTAAGTCAGAGGGAGACAGGTGTGATTGGAATCCTGTGTGATCTAAAGCTTTGGCCAGTGATGTGTGTCAGTGTCTTGCTGCCCGAGTCCCGTATTGTCAGCAGATGTTGGTAGAGGATGAATGAGGTTATGACCTCAGAATATCATATGGCCATGGTGTCTATTGGAACACACCACCTGTACACTATCTCCTTTTCTTTCCACTTTTCCCTAATGGGCTTCAGAAGGGAGAGAAACATCAGTATTCCCAGCTGTGTGTTTGTGCATTTCACACACATTTCATGTGTGTGTGTGTGTGTGTATCAGATAGAGAGAGAGTCGCTGTGCAGAAATGAGATTTAATTTGACATGGTGTGTCTGTTTGTTGGTTTTTTGAATTATGTCGACCTTACTGTACTGTGTGTGTGTGTGTGTGTGTGTGTGTGTGTGTGTGTGCGCCCCCCAACGGGTCGCTTTCTATGCCTGTGTGACGGTGCCTTATGGTGCTGTGTTGCCGTGACGTCTACAGTGGTGGTAATCCCACCCCTTGCACTCCTCAGAGGTGACGTGGTCATGATTAGCCACCAGATGGAAAACGCCGGCTTAGCGCTATAAGAGAACTCCTAGCAGGGGATGCACTCTTGTCATCTCCACAGACCAAGTGGCTAGAGAGGGGAGCGAAGCAAGGCAGACACAGAGACAACTAGAAGATCTAGTAGCAACACGCACGTACAGAAGCTGTGGAGATACTTCACAGCCGGAGGTGTTTTGTCTGAGAAGCACGAGCAGGTTCTGTGGATAGTGACTTTGGGAGCTACAGTTTTGTGTTCTCTAAGGAAGCAATGACGATTATCAAATTCTCTCAGTAAGTACCCGTTCATCGGAGTCGGAGATGAGTTCAGTCATTTTGGCATTTGAAGGTGCCACCGTCAGAACGTTTTAGCTGAAAGCAGTGATGTGTAAATATGCTGAAATACATTGTAAAAATTTTAGTATTGTGAGGCAATTATCTGAATGGAAAAGGAAGAGGATGTTTATAAAATGTAGTAGGGCCTAAAAGGAGGTAGGGCCTAACCTGTATTGCTGTGGTTTTTGCGTGAGAGCAGGACACTACTTGATGAAACCGGGGTATGTGTGTGGATGTCTCTGTGTGTGTATCTCACTAGAGCAGTTCATGGCATTTATTTTATTTTATATGTAAATCACTTTCCTATTTGAGGAAATGCACTCATTTTCCAAAAGGAATGGCTGAAAAAATGGTAAAACTCAAATGTTTACCTCAAGGGGTGATGGAAAATAAGTGTATTCTTATCCCTTTAAGGTATCACGTCAGAGCTCTTGTGACTAAGTTACTCGAGAGAGCTTTACGTGGGATTTCAGTGACTAACAAACTTGCAAGATCTTTACGTGTCAAAAAGAAAGTCAGGCCGCACTACTACAGCGTCAGCCGAAGCACAGCTTGTCTTCCTCCTGGCAACAGGTGTTTGGCTTTCAAATGTTCTTGTAATTCTCAGACTCTTTATTATTGTTTACAAAGAGAGATACTGATGTAGGTGCCTACTTAACTCTTTCAGGATATTTTCACAAAGCCATCTGTCAAAACATTCAGGGTACTTCAGGAAGTAACTTTGCACATCGCCATAGGCAAAAGGTGTAATTGTAGGGTACTGTGTGCCAGGCTTCCTCTTGTCATCATTACTGGCGAGGGATCTTAAAAAAACACACAGACCTAAAGGTAGCTCCACTTGAAACAAATTCCTAAGAAGACAGTATTGTGTAATTACAGTGTAATTAGTTGTTTTTAATTTTAACACTCACCTGAGTTGTGTGTGTGTGTGTGTGTGTGTGTGTGTGTGGGTGTGTGTGTGGGTATGTGTCAGTATGAAGGTAGTGAGCACAACCTAGAGGATCCAAAGTGAACTAGCAGAATGTACCAGTCATGATATACTTAGGCTACCTAGTGTAATCATATAACTAGCATATTAGCCTGGTATATTACTTTAATACAAATACCCAGTGAAGAAATGTGATTAGAGGTAATGCTGTATATGACATTGGTTATTTATTTAGACATATTATTAATATATTATTAATATATGGTCAATATTACATATAAACCTTTGGTGTATTGTTTACATTGGGCAATGTTAGCTATAACAACCAAGCCACAGTAAAGAGAGCTGAGACTGAACAGAAAGGAAATTCCACTCATTCCACACTGCTGCTGATTCTCAACATCGCTATGTAGATTACACCTCAGCAAGGGACCGAAAGTTCCAGTTCACCTGTTTGGATGGCTGTGTGTGGAGCACTACGACTAACCCTAGGGCACAAAATATACACTGGGCCTATTCTTAAACTACCCACCCGACTTCTGGTGGCCACACTACAATAATCTCTGATCTTCACACATTGATATGGTGCCGTCCGTTATACTGATGTGTGCTTGCTCAGGTGACCTGGGTGGACAGGTGAGCACAATGCCAGCCAGGCCCATCAGGTGCTGGCAGAAGGCGTCTTTGCCAACAGCTGGTGTCACCTGGTGTGTCTTGACACACAACGGAAGGGTTGATCTTCGTGCATATTTGTCAGTACCATCATGCCATGGGATATTAGGTTCTCATGACAACATCTGTTATATTTGTGTTTGTGGTTATGTAACCGGTTGTATTTATGTTTTTTTCTTCTGTTTGTTGGAGTAGGCTCGAGGCGGTTAAAGTTAATTTTAGGCAGTTTGACTGCTTACTACGCCTATTCATTCTTTTGTTTCTTTTTGCCTGTGGACACTGAAAGGTGTGCCAAGAAACGTCAGCATTGATGCATGCTTTGATTTGTTGTTTGTATAGATGGCCATGGTATGCTACTCTTCAAGATTGCGTGACACTTTCTTGTGTGTGTGTGTGTGTATGTGTGTGTGTGAGGATGCATGCCTGAAAGAGGTGAGCCTGCATACAGGTGTGCCTGCATGTTACGCAAGTGTGGGTGTCACAACATTGTTCTGCGTTGTGTGTGTGTATTTTGGTTAGCCTTAGGTGTGTTTCAGTGCATATATCCACATGATTATATGGTGAAATAAAATGTGTATTCTGACGTGTAGTGAATCACTGTTAAAGGTGTGCCTGTATGTGTGCGTCACTGTACATTTGTCACACATAGAATATTTCAACATTGGATAGATAGATAGATAGATAGATACTTTATTGATCCCCAAGGGGAAATTCAAGGTCCCAGCAGCTTAAAAAACCACACACAACATATACTACAGTGTACACAGGATAGCAGATCAACAAAACAACATGAAGCGAAAATAAACAAAAAAGCACCAAAAACACACAAAGAAACACGAATAACACACGGAGCTACTAGGATTGCTGCCTCTCGCGTCGGCGCCGGAAGTATATACATGGGCCTGTGTGTGGTGTATTATGATGTGCTAAATTGATATTTCTTTTTTGTTTGGTTGTTCCAGGGTTCCCACTGTTCCAGTGAAGAACTTAAATGGCTCAAGTCCTGTGCATCCAGCTCTGGCAGGTAAGCGTGAAATTCACTGGCATCATCACTGTCATTACCATCATCATCATCATCAAAATAATTCACCAACAGCATTGAATCTATTGCATTATCAAAATAATTCACCCACAGCATTGAATCTATTACATTATCT
>JAGFZM010001383.1:53550-125921 GCA_017657215.1 Limnothrissa miodon | reverse complement strand
ACATTATCTAAATAATTCACCCACAACATTAAATCTATTACATTATCTAAATAATTCACCACTATCTGCCTTTATTTACACATTCTCTTGACCAACATTTCATGTCAGCCACTGACAGCTGTATTCCTGTTTACACTGTCTAACTAATTATCCTCTAAAAAACTGAAAAAACTTGCCATGATGCCAAGTTTGTAGATCAGAAAACCAGAGCATGTGAAGGAGAGAAGGTACAAACAAACCAAAGTTTTGAAAACCCCTATAAACTCATTTCTATTTCTACATGTAACAAAAAGAGCCCATTTCAATTTCAATTAGTTGTAGTAGCAGTTCAAATAATATTACAAAAGGAGTTCTTAATTGATCCCAAAGGGAATTTGAGAGTCACAGCAGTACTACTCAGTGTGTAAACGAATGAAAAGAAGTAAAAATAACAAGTAATATAAACTTGGGGAGCCGAGAATGAGTGAACGTGAATTAAAGACGCCTTTACAAAGCAGGGAGATTGTGAGAGTGAACATAAAGTAAATGTATAATGTATGGAATAAATAAAAAGTCAAAACAAGCCTTAAACAGTAAAAGCCAGATAGGTCCTTGGGTGGCCAGTTAGAATGATGCAATATTTCTAAGGCAGGGTAACAGCTGAGGAAGATGAATCTGCCACATACTGTAAGATGGTTTTCTATTGGCAGCACAACAGTGACACAGCACTTCTTCGTCTGTGTGAAGACATGACAGCTTTAGAAGGGCCTTTCTCACAAATATTTTAATACAACACTGATGAGGTGTTTGTGGAGATGACTTAGGGTTTCAGATGTGTCCAATTTGTCTGTGGCCATACAAAGCAGAGCCATTCCACATGAATCAAGGCCTTTTGCATGCTTCAAAAGTAGAAGAAACTAGGTGTGTTTGGGAGATCTAATGACCGCTCAGGCGTCTCGAGAACTGTGCAGGCCTTACTGCTGAAGGCTGCACAGCTCACCACCACCCCCTTGTGGCCCTTGCAGGTATAACAGGAATCCTGATGAGTGCTGCTGGTCTGCCTGTCTGCCTCACTCGGCCACCCAAGTTGGTGCTACACCCGCCACCCGTCAGCAAGAGTGACATCAAGCCCGTGCCAGGCTTGGGCCACTGCTGCCGCAAGACTACCAAGAAGCAGGCACGCAAAGGCGAGTAATGCACACTCACACATACACACACATTGTGCATGTTCTTATTCACAAACCTGCACACATACAATCAATTACAACACAAGAACATACCGGTACATAAAATGGAATGAAATGAAACCCATTAACGCCCACATCATTTATACCACACACACTCACTCACACACACACACTCATCCAAATCCTTATTTCCTCTACCTCTGTGGCACACAGGGAGAACTCCAGAGGAGGTGGTGAAGAGATATCTGCAGAAGGTGCGCAACCCCCCGGAAGAGGTAAGCCCCTTTCTCTCTCAGGTTCATGCCTTCGTTATTCATAGCCATATTTTTTCCATTTTCTTTTCAGAACAGTTCCTTTAGGTGTCTCTTGCCCTATTTAACAAATTCTACTTTTTATGCTCTTCTCTCTCTCTCTCTCTCTCTTTCTTTCACTCTCTCTCTCTCTCTCTCATGTCCTCAGGACTGCACCATCTGCATGGAGGCCCTGTCGGGGCCCTCGGGCTACAAGGGCCCTGGCGTGGGTGGCGTGTCGCGGGGTGTGGAGTCGGTGGGCCGCCTGGCCCAGTGCGGGCACCAGTACCACCTGCAGTGCCTGGTGGCCATGTACAACAACGGCAACAAGGATGGTAGTCTCCAGTGCCCCACCTGCAAGACCATCTACGGGGTGAAGACGGGCAACCAGCCGCCCGGCAAAATGGAGTACCACGTCATCCCCCACTCGCTGCCCGGGCATCCTGACTGCAAGACCATTCGCATCATCTACAACATTCCACCCGGCATCCAGGTGAGCATGTGGACCCTTTAATTCATCTCATCAAGCATCTTCAATCAGCTTGTAGAACACCCGTCAATACCATTTGATTGGTTAGAAGAGTCCATTGGATATAGTTTGTAACTAGCAATAATAAGTCTCCCTCTCTCTCCCTCTGTCTGTCTCTCTGTGGACCACTGAGCAGGGTCCTGAGCATCCCAACCCAGGCAAGCCCTACACTGCCCGCGGTTTCCCCCGCCACTGCTACCTCCCAGACACTGAGAAAGGCCGGATTGTAAGTACACACAAACAGATATACACAATCACATAGTCAGACACACAACACAGAGACACTGCATCCCACACAGAATTATTTACTTTTATCTATCTATCTATCTATCTATCTATCTATCTATCTAGGTCCTGCGCTTGCTGCTGGTAGCCTGGGACCGCCGTCTGATTTTTTCTGTGGGAACGTCTAGCACCACAGGCGAGTCAGACACTGTCATCTGGAACGAAGTCCATCACAAGACAGAGTTCGGTTCCAACCTGACGGGCCACGGCTTTCCAGATCCGGGCCACCTGGACAATGTACTGGAGGAGCTCCGGGCCCAGGGCATCACTGAGGAGGAGTGTCTGAGAGACTGAGCACAGAGAGAGAGAGAGAGAGAGAGAGAGAAATGCTTAGCATACAGAGAGTGACAGAGGTAGGAATTAGTGAAGAGTGATAGGTGAACAGTAAAGGTTCTCATATCTGAAGCTGCCAAAAAGAAAAAAGTGAAAAAAAAAGCGAAAGAAAGAAAACAATACAAAACAAGCATCAAGGATTATCTTGTAAACTGAGATTTTTTGTTATTGTTTTGGTTTAATATTGCTATCATGAGTTAATATTTTTGTTTTGGTTTGTTATGTGTGATGGGGAAGGGTGGGCATATGGGAAGTGAAATCAGTTGCTAGTTGCGACAGATTAGATGTCAGGTACACGGTTGCCATGGCGACAGCATTACCATGGAGACTCCTCTTGTAGTGAGAGCGAAGCCCTCATGCTGCTGTAGGTCCGTGTTGGTTTCTCCAACGGGATGCAACTGTGGGCCAACTGGACTTACTTGCCCACAGTCAAATAGTGCTAGCCAATATAGCTCTAGACCTAGTGTGGTCGGCACTGGTCAGTTTTTAGGGGGGTCAATGGGGGGTGGAGGAGCTGGACGGGAGGGTGCGGGGGTGGTGGAGGGGAGGGTGGGGGGTGTAACTTTCCAAAAATTTTGTACATATGTGAAATTTGGGAATGTACCCCTGGGGTCTTTGCTGTTTTTTATGTCCCAAAAATCTCAGCTGTGTCTTTTTGGCTGCCCCCTCCCCCCGCCCCACACTCACCGGCTTGCACCAAGACTGCTATTTGCTCCCACGTGGCCCCAGAACCTGGTAGGCTTCATTCCACTGTGGTGGATTCAAGTGCAAACTTTCTTGCGCATTTTATTATTACTATTTTTTTTAACATGTCCTTTAATAACTCATGCTGTTGCTTTATATAAATTCTTTGTTGTCATTGGCACTGAATGGGCTCTTCTGCCAAGAAAGCTAGTTTTTCTTGTCAAACTTGACGCTATGAGTATTTCAAACAAAACAAAAGGTAGAGGATGTTGTGCTTGTTATTGTTAAATGAGCCTGAATTTGAACCTTTTTGGTTTCTGCCTTTGCCACAAAGGTGTCAGTATGCCAGTGTGTGTATGAGTGTATGGGTGGGTGTTGGGGGTGGGGTCTAGACAGAGTCGGTGACGGTCAAGGTGAAAGGACAGAAAAAAAAAGTAATGAATGAATTCAATGATTAGACTTGGCAACAGAGTTTTGTTCTGCCAGCATGCTCAGTCAATGTAGTGTGACCATAGACCTTCCTCATTGTTATGAAGATCCTTCATTATACCTTTTATTTCAAACTGCAGAGAAATAAATCAGTATTCCCTTTGCTATATGGATAGCCTTATCATGTGGCTGACATTCTATACCATGCAGACTGTCAAATTGTTGATTTAATCCACCAAATTGAAACGTTGTCTGTCTTTTCTGTTCCTGCCAGCGAGTGCCCACTATTCATGCAGTAATTTGTTCTCACACTGGGTTTTCTAGATACCAAACTCAGTAATGAAAAGATCCAAAATTAGGTTGCTTCCTATGCATTGGCTTTGGTGCTGTCTCAAGACTTGTTGTCAGTTGTCTGGTCGGCCCTTGTTAGGTCTTTGTTTGACCTGTTTAGCACGGTGTTAATGTATGCCTGTGTCTGTGTGTTTGTGTGTGAGAGAGTTTGTGTGGGCATGCTGTGTGGAATACAGGACACATGTGCAGAGCTAGAAGTGTGATGTTAAGTTTGACTTTTTCATCAATTGTTTACATCTCAGCCATGTTGGGGGAGGGGGGGAAGGAATGTCTACTCCATGCTTTTTGTGTTTTGTCTTTATTTTTATCATTTACTCAGATTATTAATTGATTCATTACTTCTCATATAAACTGATGTGATGTCATACTTACTTTTGTACTGTGAATTTAGTTGACTTATAATGCACTAAGCGTCACTTGATTTGTTATTTTACGAAGGACAGTAACTCTGGGTCCTTATTTACCAACTGTAACTTCTGAAAAGGTTGAGACAAGTCTGTGGGTGTTTCTCTTTTCTTTCTTTGATGTTCAGTGCATTGAAATTGGAGCCAGAGCACGGTTGACAAACTTGGATGAGATTGAATATATTGTTGCTGTAAACGAGACCCTGTAAAAAAAACAATCCCTTGCATATAAAGTAACTGCTGGAAAACCGAATGACTATTAAAAAAAAAACTAAGAATTTTTTTCTGTCCTGAGTGGTTTCATCTTTTAGTATTGATGTTTGGGAAATTATTTTCACACTAATTATTTCGTCACATTTTATACTGCAACCAATATTATTAATAAACATAGAATTTTGACTGTCTGTAAATAGTTCCATTGAGGCACACAGTAGTAAGCCAAAAATGATTTTGGGTTACATTTCTCAATGTTTTCATAGTTAAGTTTGATTAATGGGAAAGGCATCCTCTCATGTTGAAATAATATAAGAAATGCCTTCAAAGTAATTCATGACTAATGGATACTTTTATTGCTTTGTAGAAAACAGCTGCAATGGTTCCACCTAGTGGTCTGTATAATAATGACATGATTCTGTTCACCACATTAGAAAAGTTGTTTTGTGCAGCCAGTGCCATACATATTTTATTTATTTGAAAAAAACTCTAAGCAGTATGTTACAGCCATTTTCTGTGTAGTGGATCCTAACTATTAGGCTAATAGGCTTTCTAAGTTGGGCATTAAAATAGAGGGGCAGTGTGCAGTTAAGACTTCAACCACGTTTATTATGATGTCAATAGGTTTTATTATGATGAATCTGACAAAGGAAGCAAACAAATGATGTATGAGTGATTATGAAAATATTATACAAATCCATGAAATGAACACACTTTTTTTTCCCAACATAAGCATGATTTCGTAGTGCACATGATAATTTTATTTTATATATCACCCAGGCAAGGGTCATATTCAAAAAATGTAGACATGTCTTTGCTAGATTAAGACCGACTTTCAAATCTCTGGGAGAAGGTGAATTAGAAAGGAGAGAATAGGTATTTACCTGCTTTGGACTAGCCTGGTTTGAGAAAAGTAGAATCAGTCCCAAGCGTCACCTTTACCATGGGACTGTGTAGACAAGAATTAGTCACTGAGTCTTGTTTTGTTCCATTTTACATGCATGCATGTGCGCGCACACGAACACACATACGCACTGTATGCAGTCAGGTGCACAAAGACAAAAACTGCATTTCATCCAGCATGTAGTGCAAATATGCAGTGCAGGCAAGTAGGTGTCTGACTGCTGTCCTTATTCTTGACATCAGGGCAAGCAACAAGCCCACCCAGGGTTCCCACACCTTGGTTAACATCAAATTCAAGGACTTTCCAGGACCATTTTTGTTAAATTCAAGGACCACACATGGCGGCATTACCTACTGCTACCGCTGAATTAGCCTGGCTTCCACAATTATAAGCTCACAGAAGCTTAGTCTGGCAAAGCTACCGTAATACCCGCCTTCTGAAAGGCAGGCTTAACCTGCATCTATCAGATGCCTCACTGGCGCTGGGGGGGAAAGCTAATTTCTCATTGGTTCACACTTTTTTGGGAACAGAAATGCTCTATAATGGCAGCATGGCCAGACTGACTTTGTTTGCGAAACTGAATGTAGTGTCACAGGAAGTATGGGCAGGCCCAGGCTACAGCTGAATATGTTATCAATTAATAATTATAATAATATTTATAGCTTGCATTCATATCCACAATACATGCTTTGTCATGCATTTAGTTCTATCATTTCACAGAAATATTTGCTTGGTGGGGTCTGTGATCTGCCCCTCCCCAGAGATTTTTGAGAAAAGTAGATGTCCTTTCTTGCATTAAAGTGCATTTAAAAAGGTTACAGCTTACTTAAAAGAGGTAGGCTAAACTAGCAAGATGGCTTCAGAGCACCCAAATAGTCAAAGATGTTTTTTGATATACTGGTAGTAAATAAGCTTGTGTAGAAGGTAGTGCAGAAATTAGTCCATCCATGCATTGACAAACATATCTTGTGGGAGTGGCGTCGGGTATCGTAGCCAAGTATCATACACATTGGTGTGAGCCACTGAACACAAGCTTTATTATTTTTTTCTTTTATATATATATATATATATATATATATATATATATATATATATATATGAAACTGGGGGATTACCCCCAAAGACTCTGGAAAAAAAGTAAATGGCTCCTGCATTCTAGATAGTTCACTTTTATCTGAAGAAGACTAAAGGTCTTCAGTATTGAGCATGCATTATTTAATGTCACTTGTTTTACCACCCAGTTTAGTCAAATTTTTATCTTGATCTCTTAATGGACATTAGGCTGTGGTAGAAAGTAGGCTACATCAGTGGTCCCCAACCTTTTTCTAACTGCGGACCAGTCAACGCTCGACAATTTTACCGCGGACCGGGGGGGTGGCGGGGGATTGCTCCAACAATATAACGCTATTATAACATCAAACTCTCTGGTCGCCCGTGAATGTATCTCCTGTATGTTTGCGTGCCCGACACTCACAAACTCTCCATTCCCTTCTCCCTCACCTCTGTGTTACCGACCACGGCCCTAACGCGCTGATACTGGTTGCTATGGTGGCGTTTACATGCAGTTTTGAAGGCTTCATTGCCTCATTTGAGAGCCGGTCACCGCATATTATGCAGAGCGGGCTTGGTGTGTGGGAATCACCTGTCGCGATAAATCCCTACTTCAAGTAGGACTCTTGGTACTGTCTGCTAAAACCTTTCTTTTTCTTGGAAGTCGTCTCTTCTCTCTCTTCATTGTGCCTTTTCCCTTTCACAAAGAAACTTTCCAAAGACACCTGTTTACTCATTTTGCTGGGTTAAATGAGGAGGAAATGAGGAAATTTGGCGCTCAAATGAGGAGATGTAACAGAGAGAATACGGTCATTTCACAATAAAAGACGTTTCAAAATAAGACCGCTCGATTCAGATAATAAATAAAACAGAAATAAATAATAAATTAATTAATTATTGTGCGGCCCGGTATTGATTGATCCACGGACCGGTACCGGTCCGCGGCCCGGGGGTTGGGGTCCACTGGGCTACATCACACAACTAGTGGTGGCAAAATAATGACACGGATGCAATGGATGCAAAACTGCCAAACCACCAAAAATATCCAATGATTTTCAAGGACAGTGTCTGTTTATGCCCATTTTCAAAAACTTTCCAGGGCCTTGAACTTATTTTTTCAAAATCACAAATCACCGTCTTGCCTCAGGATCTGGTAATATAGTTATTTGGGGTTTTTGCTATTGGGAGGTTGGGAGTCAGACTGTAAACCTAGTTCCACTCTGGTTGGACCACTTCCAGATGTCCCTGTAGAGACAGATCCACACTCTTGGTTCTCCTCCTAGGCTGCGTGTGTTCTGTTAATGGTCCCTTCTGCAGGCTAGGTCTGTGGGATTCCTGCAGCAGTACTTCTGAGCATCATTCCAGGATTTCAATGTGGGCATGGACACAATTACTGGGTGCTTTCTTGTTTTCACATTTCGTGGCACAAAGCAAGCATATCAGTTGCACTTCTGTAACTGGCCAGTAGGGTGTGCTGTGTGCTACTGCTAGCTTTTATGCAGCCACAGTATGAGAGCTGTTCAGCCAGCCATGATCATGCCCCGAACATTTACTGGCAAACTGCCAGGCTTTCATATCTTCCAGGCTGCCCCCTGCCCTGCCAATATGTATCAGCAAAATATGCTATTGTTATACTAATGACATTTTTTCATAGTTATAATATATATTCTATCCTAGCACTAAATTGAACTGAAGCACTATTCCCTAGCACTATGCTCTCTAAGGTTTCTGCTATGTAGCTTGATTGTTATCCTCTTTTTGTAAGTCGCTTTGGATAAAAGCGTCTGTTAAATGCATAAATGTAAATAAATGTAAATATATTCATAGTTCACCTATCAGTATGCATAACATGAATAAACACAGCATAGAAACTGTTTACAACATTTTTACAACTAGGAAACAATATACTGAAATGCAATTTTATCCATTTACAATTGTAACAATTTTACCCATTTAACACATATACAAACTTTATGGGTTGGACAAGTTATCTGGCAACCACTGGCAAAATAGTTCACTGAGGCCAGATGGTATGAGATTTTGTTCTAGAGCCCTTTGTCCTTCCGTTGCTTAAAATCCCCTTTACATACCAATTTCAAAAAACATCTCATTGTTTCAAATGTGCTAAAATGGGTAAAATTGTTAAATTAGTAAATGGATAAAATTGTTCAGCAGGCCTATATTGTTTTCTAGTTGTAAAACTAGGAAATCTTACTGTGGTTAGAGTATTCTGTAATATCTGACTAGCTAGCAAATAAATGGGCAAACTGCAACTGCTTCAAACACGGATTTTGTTTACTTGTAGAAAATCAGGCTTGTATAGGCATAGCATCTCAAACGAAAACTCTGTACGTCACTGACGACAATGGGGCAATGCTCTAATGTGTATTCATAGTGTTGGGTGCCAGTTGTTAATAGGCTGTTCCTAAGGGAGTTTTGCTGGCAATTGATAGCTGACAAAATGCAATGTATTAAAAGGAATGCAGGAAAGTGGTCTTTCCTGCGCGGTTGCCCACAGCAAAGAAAAATGTATAAAGAAAAGGTTTAAAGAGTCTTTCAATGAGAAGAGGGTTAAAGGAAGGAAGGAAATTTAGACGAAAAGGAGCTTTTCCTGTGTGGCTAGATTCTTAGTTCAAAACAAACTATTAAGGATTTTAAACATATTAGTGCCCGCTTTGACTTACTGGTTGTTATGCGATAAACAGAAACAGATTTTTGTTAGGAACAGTGCAAGAGTAGCCTAAGTTTTTGATTATTAAAGTGACCACATGTAGGCTATTGACGGACATGAAACAATTGACTCTCTGAAATGAACACTATTGACGACATGAAACAATTGACTCTCTGAAATGAACAATATGAACAATATATGTAGGTAAATATAAATATGTACAGTGGTGAAGGTATGAATACCAGGAAAAGGGCAGATTATACAGAGTGCAAAACTTCTCTGTAATTTAATTAATTTACTTTTTTTTGCTTTTTTTTGCTTTTTTGCTTCGTTTGCTAACTGGAAGATCCTGCAAAACTTTGGAGTCTTTTCTTGCCATGACTACTTCCTTTTCATTATTTAACATTATGCCATTTTCTCTTCTGCACTTTGTAATAAATGATTTTCTTAAATTGCGAAGTACTTGTTTGGAACTAGTGAGAGTTTCCAGGTCGGAACATAAATATGAGTCATCACTCAACATCTGAAGTACTTTTCTCAATTTACGCTGCGCAGATTTAATCTGAGGCATATTGTCATTGATGTTCTCCTCCTCTTGTTCTTGCCCAATGCTCTCTACTACATCTTCAATGCTCTCATCCCCATGTTCTTGCTCCATGTTCTCTGCTCCATCTTCTTGCACCAGTGTCCCTGCTTCTCTGAATCCATCCTCCTGGACGAGTGCAGAGTTCCGGCCTTCCACTAAGCGGGCTAGGCGTATATGACTAAGAATGGTGGCATTTGTAGGAACGTAGACCTGGTCTTCCATGCAAGGCCTCTGTTGGTCCTTGGGGGACATTTCCGTCAAAACATACCGTTTTAAGGCTTTTTTGACAAAGGTAAGAGATGTAAAACCCTGTCCGACCAACTCATACACCTTGTCTCGCACTTTGGGATGTATACGCTGCTCAAAGCAACACCCTTTATCTATGATGTGATTCTGGTGGGCTTCCACCAACGGAAGTTTCACATGTATGAAGCTCGATGTCGGTGGACTCCCTTTAGCCAATTCTTCTTTGAGATTTTTCATGGCCTCCTCTTTTTTAACTCTGGTGGCCTCTCCTTTCACACTAAATGTGTCATATCTGAAATACAGTAAAAACAAGCATGTTAATGACTCACTGTGACCATTTATGTTAAAACACCACTCAACCTTACTCCATTCCGAACTTATCCTAGTCAGATAGCAATGGGCGCAATAACTTCACAATATTAATTACAGCTTAATTTTTACTATTGCTACTCTCAGAGATGGAACCAAGTAATTGCTTTACAAGGAAGTAGAGCTGGGACGATTCGTCGACGTACGAAATATGCATACCGACGCACCAGAACCAACAAAGATGGCGGCGAAAACATGCTTCCGAAGTCGCGCCCATCTACTTCCACAGCATGGGACCTAATATGTCTAGAAATATGAATGACAGTCAATGGAGAGATAAAAGCTTTTTTCCAATCCTGTTTGAAATATGCTATGGATGTCACATATAGTGTCTGTGAATTTTAAATATACACTTTTACGTTGAGACGGCACTAAAATTCTGTGCTCGCCCGCGAGCTCCCCCATGTTGCAGTACCAAAACGGAAGTGTCCGAGAGTGGAAGTTCTCCTGCTATTAAAAGATCTCTGCTTCCAGGCTGCAATTCACCAAACTGCCGACCTCATGTTTACATATCATACATATTTGGTGTTACACGTAATGCAGAGACCATATTTGACATATTTGTCTTCAAATGAGCATAATTTTAGGAGTAATTCTAGAGTAAAACAAGTAGCATTCACTCAAAACCTAGCCTTGCTTCCCACACAGTAAGCTAGCTCGAAATCTAATTTTGCTAGCATAAACAACTAGTTACATATTTCTAAAACGATTAAATTAACTAACCTATCAAAAATAATGGCACACCTACAGCAGCATCAGAAAAACAGGGCTGGTTTGGTTTGATTGAAAGAGATAGACGCTGAATTTGAACAAAATTAGTGTTTAGGCGACAGTGTCAGACGTGGTTATGGGAAATGTGAGGGAGAGAGTGTGAGAAGGAACGGGGATGAAGGGGGAGGTGGTAGTTTGCGAGGAAAGCGGCAGACTGAGGTTTCTCTGGTGAGTGGAGAATAAGTTACCCGTGCAATTTGAAAAAGGGGCATGTCAAATTTTGTCACGCTCCTCTCGAACTTCTGTTTATAAGGAAAACGTCATTAATATTCCTAATTTTAAACCAAACATTTACAGAATACTGTACATGTTCTGTATTCACTATACAGGGCTGTAGAGCAGTGAGCTCATTCACTGTTTGCAACACAACAGGCCTAATAGAAAAAACAGTTTCTAAGCGATTTTATGACCATGAAAATGGTTGCATACACTTACTGAGAGCTTCTTTAAAACTCACCTTTTCACAAATCTTAAGAAGAGCTTGGCCGGACAATCCTTTTTTTTACTGTACTGTTCACCAGAATGCTTCTGCAATGGGCAAAGACAAATTGTAAGTAAATGTATTTCTGTTATAAACACACACAATTACAAAGAATTAATCGTTGACTTGTCAATTTACCTTAGGTGCTGATGTAGTATATATTTTCCCATGCTCACAATTCAGGATCATTCGCTTGGTAACACATAGTGGAGTGTCCTCACAATAGTCCTCCACTTGCCACATTAGCCTTGCCTTCTCTTCATTCTTTGACTTACCAGACCTAACATTAATATTAGGATCATAAGAAAGACACTTCTTGAGAGGGCTGAACTATGTAATGATTTAACACAATGTCATAAGTTACTGACTGACTTATTTCTTACACGCTCTTATCCAAAAAGATAACATTGTAAAGGGCAAGCCAAGTTAAGTTATGTCTCTTTAGTCAGGGATGCAACCATGGCCACTCCCAACGGCGAAATATGATAACCGAATATTTGCCAAGTGAACGCTGTGTGGAAACGTACCGTCATGTGATATCGTACGAAAAGTAATCACAAGCACCATAGATAATACCATATAGATAACACGGAAAGTATATGCACATGATTAACCAAAAAATATAGATATCCTGACCTCTGGTGATCTCACCGCTTGCCGGGAAACAGAAGAGTCAAGGAGAATCATGCGCATCAATTGAACTTCGGTAATCAGATTGGCCATATGTCATATCCACTATCCAGCAGGGGGGGACAAATGATTCCGACTTATTCCGCCAGATTTTAAATTTATTATTAGAGTGCACTGGTTGGCTGGTTGTTCAGAACCCCCCCCCCCACCACACACACCCACACACTCTTCGGATCTGCACGAGAGGAGCCAAAAAGCGAGCTGTTTGCATCCCTGCTTTATTGTCAATTACTCTATATATACTGGACATATCGAATTTACTGACTAACAGAATCGAAATTACGTTTCTAGCTATCCCACAATGATGCGCACGGTCACGAGAGCCAGCGGCCGCTGCGTCTATGCGCGCCGCCAGCATGTACATCATGGATAGTTGTATTTGATATCAACTTAACATACCATTTGTTGAAAGATGTAAACGTGGCTCTTCTATGATTTTCCAACAAAGTTGTAAGCTCCTCTTCTGAGTTCACAATTAAACTCATGTAACCCTCTACTCTTCTGACAACTTTCAAATTTGGGGGCATCCAGGGAAGATCTGTAATTAGCCATTATTATGTTAGAACCAGAGTTGGAAAGTAACAAAATACATTTACTTGCCTTACTGTATAAAAAAATATTTATTAATATAACAGTTGTAAGTTATTTTTACAATTTTACTTTAGCTTTAACTTATTATGCCGAAATAACATTATATTTTAATATTGTTATATATTTAAGAGCAAAACAAACCTACAAACGGAAGAAAAGCCCGATTAAACACGGGGGGGGGGGGTCCGCTGGGCGCCCCGAAGAAACCAACACAAGTTCCTTTGCCATTCTACCATTTTCATAACTTTGACATTCAATTTAAACCTGACCACTTGAAAAGCAGTACAGGCAAACACCGTCAAATCAAACTGACTCCGGATCACCGCGACAGGCAAGATGGCAGCGCCCATGTAAGGCTTGCTGCAAGCAAAGGCGCGAACATTATGTCGCGGGAGAACCATATAGTCTATGGGGAGAACACCATAGACTGTACATAATACAGTCTATGATATTTACCTAAAGTAAGAGGGTGCAAACCCAACCAAACACCAACAAAAAACCGGGTGACGTGGGAGAAGTTTGCAAAACGTCTCTGGTTTGCACCTCTGATAAACATTACCAGGAAATGGAACAACTTATCGCCACTTACAGACCGCGATTTGAATTTGGCTAGTTCATTGACTGTATATAATAAACAAATATAAAAATAATAGTTAGCTAACAGCTACAACAACATTAACGTAAGGCTAACGTAAAATGTAATATAATTTACAAAACAATCTGACCTGACAAAACACGAAACACATACCTTACAAAAAAAAGTAAATATTAACAAAACATGAAAACAGTTTCATGTGAGAAACATACCCTCCATCGTGGACGATCAGAGACCACGCGTTGCGCATGAACGATGTCGCACGGACGTAACCCCGCCCCCGGGCGAAATTTGTCCCTCCCTGACAGCAAACCACTGAGCACAGCCAATGTGTTAAACGAGAAGGCCGGTGTGATTTGGACCTGGACAGCACTGAAAGATGTTACCGAGTACAAACATATATCCAAAGCCCACCTCCGTTTACCCCAGCATTCCGCATTAAACCGTTTTTAGCCGAAGCTTTCATTAACCTTACACTGCTAGCTATAGGGCATCTTTGCCTATGCAGCTAAATCGCTATGTTAAACGCTATATCGTAATGTTAAACCATTCAGGATTGTTGGTCCCAATTTGTGATTTGATTGTGTGTGGTTAAAAAGAAAATGAGAGAAATAAAGTACATTGTTTCTATAATAAACATAAACCAAATCTGGGTGCTACAAATAAAGAAATCCTTCTAATAGTACAGTTTCATGTAATACCATGCCACCACCTACAGCCTAATCGCGGCCCATTCACATGCTTAGTAGACAGCAATTAACGTGCTATTCTAATGTAAGGCGCCTGAATTCTCTGTGACAATAACTATGCAAATGTATATAATATGAGCAATTAGCACTCTCACAAACACAAAGGTGTGACTTTCGAAATGAAACTGAAATGAACAGTAGTTTCTGAACAAAACTCACTCTAGTTTTACATTTGCTAAATGTGTTAAATGCTAAGAAATTGAGACTACAAAACTAACATAAAAACCCAAAAGACTTCAAGCACGTTTAGGCCAGCAGGAGCATCTCCGATGCGTTGTCACTTCACCACTCACGAAACAGATATAGCCCACATGCACGTTCTGCGCGCATGCGTGAGCTCAAGTCCTATCACTGTCAGTGGCCTTTCCAACAAATAGGGTCCATTGTAGTGCGTCTGCTACCACTGATCTCTAAAGAATAACCCACAAGACTTCTCTAGACAGTGAGTAACGCATACATCTCCTCATAAGAATCTGGTAGAGTGCCAGTTCTGACAAGGTTTAAATTTAATGGGTGATGCAGTGAGTGTTACAAGTTTGTGGAGAATGTCACTGATAGTCTTCCTTGTCAATCAGCAGGCAAGTGGGGCTTCATTGAAAAACCTGAACGCAGGAATGAATCTAGCAGACACTAGTGCACTGGCGTGACAAGACACGTGGAAGACAGGCATGGATTAAGCCGAAGATACATAATTCCCAAACTAATCTGACACTTAAATATTTTCAAGAATGAAGGGGTGAGTCTCAATAAAGCAGGTCAAGACCCTGAATGATTACAGCAAACATATTGGCATGCAAAGATGATAGACCAATCAGAGGACAGAGAAGAAAACAACTTCAGCCAGAACTCTCTGTGTAGGCCTGCTCTATTTGTGTTACCCCACATCCCATTAAATGATGATGCAACCACAGAACAACAGAAAGCCACTGTTACAATGATGAGTTGAACTTTCTCCCCCTGAACAATGCAAGGACTGTGTGGAAAAGTTTAAACTGTTTGCATCGTTGATCGTTTGGATGCTTGCCTAGAATTTATGTTGGCAAAAATAATTCAAACAAAAAGCAGATTATGGTATGAGGCTATTACAATATGAACAACCCTTATAAGTCACTTCAATAAAAACCTCAGCAAAAACACTCTGAAAGGGACTGAGAGTTTTTACAGGGTCTCTCCCATTAGCTTTTATTTCATTATGGGAGCCAACCACTAGAGGGAGGCAAAGCATAACTCTCGTCACAAGAACCTACTATTTCACTAACCATCAGAGACAGGTCATAGAGCATCATGAACGGTGGATTAGGCTTATCTTTAAAGGTCTCATTCCATCGTATTTTAATTAATTTTGTGGTGGTCTCTTGTCTAAAATAATGTCATGACAGTTGGTTTCGACAAAAATATGCTGTGGTTGTCTTGTTTCAAGCTATTTTAGTTATGGGAAAACGAGTGCAGGGATAGTGTGAGAGGATTCTTATGAATATTAATGATTGTGACGGGCGTGTACGTCAGTGTCTGGTGTTGCCCTAACTGGCTATGTACTCCGGTCAGAGAGCAGTTGCAACCTCAGTTGTAGAACGACTGTTTTCTTGATGTCCAGTTCCCTCCACAAGAACATTGATATAAAGTCGGTTCATGTATATGTGTGTGTATGTATGTATGGTTTTCTGTAAATAAACAAATACAGAATCAAGAATTAGGATAAACCAAATTCTACAATAATTATACAAAATATACAATAATAATTATACAATAATTATTCTGTATGTACATAGGTGTACATTAACTAAATAACATACATCTGTATGCACCAAATAACTAAATAATGTAATTGCACTTAGTATACAAGTTAAATGTAAATACTGCCAAGTAACATAGTGAACTGTCATTGAGAATAGGTTAAATTAGGTTTTTATCCTGCTATGTTAACATTAACCACAAGATGGCGCACTAAGACCACAAATGGTGCATTGAACGACTTAAACAGTGCATGTGGATACATAAAGAATGCGACCAGCTCACGTCGCAAATGAAACAGTAAATCTCACTCTGAGATTGTAATATAACAGCTTAAATACTAACATGACATCATATAACAGAAATATTCATATAGAGTTATAACTTACATTGTTACTGACGCATACGCACAACACAATTCAGCTATCATGCTAACACAGCACTGGAGCAGCTCGCCACATGTTCACCATAACAACGAAAAGGGAAAGGTCAGTTCACTATGCGCGAGAATCACCTCAATGGTGACGTAGGTTCACCTAGGTTCACAGGTCAGCAGGGAGTTTTCTACAATGATCGTATCGCCTCTGATTGGCTAACAGCACTTTGACGCTCCCTCTAGTGGGTCTTTCTGCAGGCAGCCTAATAATGTTTTTTTGAGGGCGGGCTAACTGCATAGCTAATGTTCAAAGTGACGTAGGCTTGCACGGCTTTTCCGATTCGCTCGTTTTTCCCGGCTGTTTTCAATCACAGGCGAATACAGACTACAGGGGTAGGAGAGCATTTTGAAGTTGAGCATGCAAGTGCAACTTAGGCTGACCTATGGTAATGTAAAAAATAAAGTATTAAACGGTTTATTTTGGAAGGAGACCTTTAAACGATCATGCAGGCTGCACACTCAGAGCTATTTCATATGCAATACCTCCACTTTTTGCACCTCTGTGCAGATTCTATAAAAACTTTAAGCTGTTTATGTGACATCTGTATTAGGTTATTTGTCCAGTTTGGATATCTCAATTCTTCCCAGTAATCATATACTGTACATCTAAAGATTTCAGATTTCAGCTCAGTTCTGGTGGCTATGGTTCTGCAGTGCAAAAGACTGAACAGAGAGTTTGTGTTTGGGATGCAGTGTGACTGCCTGCATCCCATTGGGCCAAGTCATGTGGGGGAAGCTGTTGCCTCCTCCTGACACATTTATAAACAGCAGGGAACAAATGACTGAGTGTCTGCAACTATTCTGCTGCTTAAGATTCTTTGCTGACATGGTTACTCAACTACATGCCTGAAGTACTGTCAGCGATTTTATCATTTAGTTGCTCAGTGGTCTGCAGTCATTGTTTAGGCCTAGTATAATCAGACATAGATGTCAAGGATAGTCTGAATATAAAATGTTACACATTAGCCTTAAGGTTATTACAGACTTGGCGTCATGGCATTTCATTTTAGTGTCATCCCAGAAAAAAAGCTCATCGGAAAAGGAAAAGTAGTTTATCTCAGGCATCTAATTCAATAAAGGACAAGCACAATGATCTCAACAGCTCAGTAGGCTACACTATCAAAAGGTTGCTTTTTTAGTCATTATTATTTAATTTATTCAGCCTTGCCAGACATAGTGTTTGACTTATGTCTACAAAAATGTGTGAAATAAGAGAGACACTATGAAATATTACTAGCAGATTTGAGGGGATAAAATGATTTTTTTTTGCTCACAATGAATAATATCAATTGAGCGAGGAAGCTGAATATTTTAAATGACTTTTGACATTTTAATATCTGTAAGAAAAAGAACAAAGAACAAAAGCTCACAAAAACATATTCTCAGTTCTGTCTGAACTTCCTGTTTATAGCCTACCTTTTCTACCCCTGCAAGCAATGGAAAGTTTCTGTCTGGTTTTTGAAACTTCCTGTGACATAGAGTGTACATTTTTTATGCAGTGCAGTGTGATAGAAACTTAAAAAAATCCCTGTCTTTATTTCTTTATTTCCAATGAAACAAAACAATATGAACAATTAACGTCCTGTTAAATCATCCCAGGAAGGGCTGAGACATGACATTTTTTTCATAGTGGAGGTATTAACCAATATTGTGTTTAACCAACAGGTGTGCTTCTTGTTAGGAGAGTGAAGTGAGGAGTTATAGAATGGATCTAATAGATTGTTTTAACCCCATCCGACACATCTCTCACCTGATCAGTGCTTTCTCAGAGACAAAGTAGGCCTACACCACACTGTTTTAATATAGCACTAACCGATTTAAAGCAGGCTTATAGGTGCCCTGGTCCATTTTCTTGATTTGTATAAAATAAGTTGGTACAATTAGCCTAAGCCTGAAGACTAAAACATGTCGAGTGAGATATTTTAACATAAAAAAAACGATAGGCTATGTGGCTGGGACTTCCATTGCGCTCTGGATTTCCGCGCTCAATGAATATGATAACAGGAGGATATTTAAAAACGTCGCGTCATGTCCGTTGCCCCCTGCTACTCCAAGATAAGTGGGCTGGTGTTTCGAGTCAGGAGGTGTCCCAAGTTTGGAGGCACACTGGTTATAGAATCCCGTGTTAGCACTTTGTGAATACTGCCAAATGAAGGCCGTTTTTTTCTGATTAGGCAAAACAAACATCTTTATAGCCTAAATTAAGCTGCCTCGAAGACACGACAAATTCTCCTCTCAAGTTGGTCTTTCAGATGCATTGGTTTCGGTGACAGTCCCTAAAATAACGGACACAGGGACGTCAGAGACATGGTGAGTTCTTACACAACTTCATTAAATCTGATAAAATTAAGTCTCAAATGATTTTGTCCAGTCCTTTCTTACGCTAGAAAACGACCGCACCCCGGAGAGAATATAACACGTGTTAAAGTGGATCTGTGAATGCGTAAATCGGACACAGAGATGGCCAAACCTAACTCCGGTTTGGTGACAGACGCTCATAACTGAAGCCATTTCAAGTGTCTCTTAAGCACTTGTTGACGTTGTTAGGTTATTATTTAGGAATGTAGTTTAATGACCTACATAAGTCTCTGGTGACATAAAACGGTCCTTACGCAAATGCCTATTTTGCAATGTTTTAAAAAGAACGCTGTAAGTGGTCTTTCCTGCGCGGTTACCCACAGCGTAGAAAAATGTCTAAAGAAAAGGTTTAAAGTGAGTAACGGAAAATGCTAGCAGGTAGGCTATGCTGTCTTTCAATGAGAAGAGGGTTAAAGGAAGGAAGGACATTTATTCGAAAAGAGGAACTTTTCCTGTGCGGTTAGATAGTTCAAAACAAACTATTAAGGATTTTAAACATATTAGTGCCCGCTTTGACTTACTGGTTGTTATGCGATAAACAGAAATAGATTTTTGTTATGAACAATGCCAGAGAAGCCTAAGTGTTTGATTTTTAAAGGGACCACATGTAGGGTATTGACGGACATGAAACAATTGACTCTCAGCATATATCACACACACATCGACACGCAAAAACATTAAGGTAAATTTGGAACGGCAGTCATACATCATCGCTCTTATCACAGTGCTGTTTCCTTATATTGTTGTAGCCTACTTATGGGTCCGCAGTGTTCTGGTCAGAAATTAACAGATAAACAAAACGAGTAATGCAGATATGATTATTTCTTTGGACCGGCTGCACGAGCTTCCCGTAATCGCTCGGTAATACAGCCTGACTCATGAAAGCCCACCTCCCATCCTTGGACCTTGGAGGATGAAAGCTCATGGAGAGTGCAATTAGGGGTATTTGTTTCTGCTTTGTCTAGACAGGGGTATGATTTGTGACGTGCATTGTCCACTACACAGTCAGAGGGCAGTCACCCAGTTTCTGGGCATTCACCCATGGGTCATACAAAGGGTTTTTGTTGGTAGAGTTTGAGTTTGGTTGGTGGACTTTTTGTTTTGTCTCTTGTGTGTTTCTTTTTTTTTCTGCTCCTGACCGTATAGCAGGCCGACAGTGTTCCAGATAAAGTTGATCCAATTGAACAAACAACACTCACCTTCCCTCTTTTCTGTTTTGAACACAAAAATGGTTTGTTGGTGCTGGTGCCAACACTGTTGTTGCCTCATCACCTCCCTGCTGTGTTGTGTGTAGAACCTTTCTCACAGAGCTGTGTTTGGCTAAGGTGTAGTTCCCCGTGTACAGATTGATATTAAACAAATGTAAGTACTAAAGACTACCATTTAGTAGCCTTGTAGTCTAGTAGCTTTTTATATTGATAGTGGGACTGGAGTGCGTGTTAGTCTATTTGTGATAGAGTCAGTTCCTCCGGGTCACCCAGGCTTGAACAAGTGACCACTGGCGTGAAATGTGTTTCCTGAGACAGCCCCAACTTGCTGAAAGAGGGGGCGAGTGCGCCTAGCCCTTCCATATGTCCCAGCCTATCTTATGTGTGTGTGTGTCTGCGTGTATGGGTTTGTGCCCCTCAGGAGAATGGGAAGAATCGGCTGCAGCAGGCCCAGGATAGTGTGGAGGAGGTGAAGGTTATCATGCTGGATAACCTCAACAAGGCCGAGGAGCGCTCAGGCAAGCTGGGGGAACTGGAGAACAGAGCAGACGTGCTCCTTGAACAGGTGAGGGCTTTGTGTGTGTGTGTGTGTGTGTGTGTGTGTTTGTGTGTGTGTGAGTGTGAGTGAGTGGAAGTGTTTGTGTGTGTATGAGAGAGAGTGAAAATAGATGTCCCATGTCCATTTCATAACAGTTTTTTGTCAGCTTTTCATAAAGGGTTTATTTTATGCTAATGTTTTGATGTTTATGGTAATATGATCAAACACTTTATCATGTCCCTCTATCATTACAAAAATCTTATTAACATTGAGTAGCATGTCAATGTTTGCTATTTATATAAAATATAAAATGTACACTATGTAGAATACCAGACTGTTTTTCACTCTGCATTTCACTTTGGAGCTACTCAAATTTTCCATCGTCCAAAATGTCTGATGGACCGGCCAGGAAATGTCATATTGGAGTCCATAAATACACCCTAGGTGTGGCTAGGAGGAAAAAGAATGTACAATTTACATCCTGATTGTAGTTTACGGGGCTATTTTTAGAAAGCTATTTCCTTTTGTTAGGAGATGAATGAAGCCAACCTCGCTCAGCCTGTGTCTGAGTTTATGCACAGGACATGCCACATGGCACCTGGCCACCCCAGGGTCAGGCGGCGAGGTCGCCTCGTTCCCACATCATTCCCAACACGCGCTCGTTACATCACACGGATGCAAAGGGGTCCCGCCAGACTCCCTGTCTGAGTGGGTCACTGGGATAAACAAAATCAAAGCTGCAGTAACAGCAAAACAAGGGTCCATGGGTCTGTGAGACAAACACACACCTTACTTGCCATGCTGATTGGTGGTAATGGTCATATGCGTCTGTACAATCTGAGGATATAGTTTTTGGAGGATATATTCTGAGTAGATCTTGTAACACCTTGGTAAGTTTATAACTGCAGCAGATATAGGTCATTCTCTCCTCCTCCACCAAACACTGGTTTGTTCACTGCAGTCATATGTTTTGTTCACAGAGCAAGGGTTTTTCCAAGACTGCGGGGAAGGTGAAGAGGAAGAAACAGTGGGAGAACAACAAGCTGAAAATCGTGGTGGCTGGCATTGTCCTAGGCGTCATTGTGGTCATTATTCTGGTGGCTGTTCTGACCAACACTGACTTTGGCTCGACAGGAAGTGAGAGATCTGAAGAGAACTCCACTCCAGGGCCCTGAAAAGGACACAGGACTGGCAGGGAAATTAGAGGACAATGGAGATGTGAGGGAAGACAGGAAGATTTATCAGGGAATCCCTCCAAAGGAAAAAGGAATTGATTAGGGAGATACAGTCCAGCCTGTGTGCTGGACAAGAGCTGGAGGCAGTTTCAAAGATATTTTTTTTAAGAATGGAAAAGAATGCTCTGGAGGGTAACTTCCTATGCTTTTGAAGCAGTGTTACTTAAATGCGCTCAAATGTGACTTTGAGGTCTTTGCTTTCTGGATGTAAATTGTGAAAGGTACCAGGATCTGCTGCTTTTATAGCCATTCTACACTGGTAACACCTGTTGCAGTGGGCAGGCTTTTGCGTAAGGTTTACATGTGGGGTCTGATATAGTCAATCTAGTAAACATTCATTCAAGTGAGTTTACAGTTTTCTGACATGTTATCATTGTTATCCACACACATTTCACTATCGTATCATTATTAAAACTATAGGACTGATCGGTTTAATTTATAGGCCTGTGTGTGTGTTAATGCCTTAAAGAAAGTTACTGGAAAATAATAGATTTTGGAAATGAGGTTCTTATTAACTAGTTCTCACACACACAGTATTTGGTCAAGAATTTGGCTTGTATAAACTAGGTATATCAAATTGTATCACATTATTATTGTTGTCTAGGTAAAATAAAGAGTTGGCTGCTGTCAAAATATTTCAACTGTTTGAATCTTTGTATTTGTATGAGATACTTCTATTGTGCTTTCACAGAAATGTCAAGTTTTACTCCTAGGTTGAATGTTGTGAGTTTCTCCTTTGCAATTATCATCAATTTACTAAACTTTAGGGGTAGCACCTTGTTATGTGATAATAATACATTATTTCAAGGTTTGTAGGCTACTTTATGTCACTTTGGCTATAAAAACAACCACTGTGAACTTTACTTATAACAACCAGTGTTGCTGGTATAACAACCAACTTCACAGTCATCAAAAAGTAGCAAGCCTATGTGTGCCCTTGCAGTATAAGGAAGAACTTACTGCCAAACTTTGCCATAAAGGTGTTTACATTTAATTTAGCCAACAATAATTATGCTAATGTTATTATCAAGACTAAATCGTTTCATAATACAAAAGCAGTCAGACGTGGAAGGCCACAGGGGATATGGGTTCTACTCTTGATATGCGACAGGGAACTGCGACTGTAACAAGCAGTAGGTGACAGGTTCTGGGAATGGTTTGTAATGGAGCGCCACCTGGTGGTGTGTAGTCGAGTATCCTACTCACTCTCATGCTAACTATGAGCAGAGCCCATTCTCTGCTATGAGCAGGTTTGTATGTCGTCTTGTGAATGATTGGTCCATCTTACTCCTCTGACGTTGCCCATGCTGCATTCTAGCAGCTCGGAATGTCGGTAGTTCGGATCGGAATTAAAAAGACTTTTCATAGGTGTTCAGCGCGGAAAGCAACTAGGCTACTTTCCCCTCGATGGACGATTTACCGTGGCTTAATAAGACCCAGAATGTTTCAGGTGAAAGTTTATTAGTGTAGATTTATTTCTGTAAAGTTTTTTTTTATTATTGATGTCATGCCAGTCGCCGAACTAGCATTACGAGACGTTTCTCCCGAGTTTGAGATCGGAACTTCCGAAAATCCTATGCGCCCGAACGCAGCATCAGGGTCCCTTAGTTTTGATTCTGTTTTGATGATGACAGTGCACTGAAAAACACGGAACAGCTTTTGATACAATTTAACATTTGAACTACAGACCGTAGGAGTCAGTCCCAGGTAATTTTTCTACGGTTATTAAATAACCAATTTTCCACGTGTGATGCCACGGAATGGCAAACATCATACAACAACAGAAGTCAAACTCTCTGTTTCTTAACAAGCTGGTCACGTTAGCCAGTTAGCTAACTTGTTTAGCTGTAGCCAACTTACCTTTATAGCTAGACTTCTCAGGCTTGTTAGCTTTTCTCTGCACTTGACACACTAAACACCTTACCAATGTAATTTTCTGTCTGGTGGAGCATAATTGTTGAGTGTTCAAGAACTACGTGGAGCAACCATTCTAAAATCCTAAACCAATAATCATTAGCATAGAAAGCCGAATGCTGGCGTTTGGTGGTGATGGTGGTAATAACAAAGATGTTAGCTAACGTTAGCTTGATCACTACAGCAACTGAAAGTTACATTTTAACGTGTAACAGAGGAGTTTGTGTTAAGTTCGTTGTCATGTTAGATTTACCAGTGCTATGTGTTTTATGCCCGTTTCTCTTCTAGGACGCAGGCATCACGCTCCTGTGTTTTTTTTTAGCCGATGTACCAAAAATGACTTCCTATTTCGACGAACATGATTGTGAACCAACCATTCCCGAGGAGCAGTACCGTCAGAATGCTCTACTTGAATTAGCCAGGCAAGTTAATGCATAATAATTGATGCAAAGACCGCTGGCTTAATTTGTATTTGTCTTATAGACAATGGAGGACGTTTATATTATGAATCATTTATGTTATGTCCTAAACAGATCCCTGATGCAGGGTTTAGATATTGACTCAGGGACGTTTGACATCGACACATCCGACTGGGACCAACGTCTTCCACCCGCTGCCTCCAAAACCGTCGTGCAAAGCCTGCCTGTTGTGATAATCAGCCCTGAGCAAGCAGGTGTGTTGCACTGTCTCCCCACTAAGAATTTGTAACTCATCTTCCAATACGTCCCACATCACGTTCTCTGCTAATCATCCTGTGTACATTGTAGTATATGTTGTGTGTGTGATTTTTGTAAGCTGCTGGGACCTTGAATTTCCCCTTGGGGATCAATAAAGTATCTATCTATCTATCTATCTATCTATCTATCTAATCACCAACCTGTCTGTTCGTTGGTTTCTTGTTTGAACACAAGACAAAGGGCTGAAGTGCCCTGTGTGCTTACTGGAATTTGAGGAGCAGGAATCAGCGCGGGAGATGCCCTGTAAACACCTGTTTCATTCCACCTGTATCCTGCCTTGGCTTGGCAAAGTGAGCAAGATCAGTTTCACATTAATGTCGCACAATAAGAAGTTGTGATCATCTTCTCTGTTAACTTGTATTCTATAGTTACTTTTGGGATACTGAAACTGACATAGGATTAACTTCACTTCTATCACCTTTTTTTTTTTTTTTTTTTTACAATTATACATCTACAGACCAACTCGTGTCCCCTGTGTCGTTTTGAACTGCCCACTGACAATCCAGATTATGAGGAGTTTAAGAAAGACAAGGTGAGCTGTGAGGTTCAGCACCCACACACTGACATGTTCCTTGAAACACCTTTCTCATGTAACACCCTGTGTGATATTTTTCTGTTTTCCATCCCATTTTTGCAGGAGAGGAGAAGACAGCGGGAACATAGATTAGAAGATTTACACGGAGCCATGTACACATAACGCCAATCGACAGGAGAGACTTTTTTTTGTACACACACACTGCAGCATTTGCCAGAGACAGAAAAAAAAACATTTTACTATAACAATCAGGACAACAACAACCCAGGAACAGTCTTTTAAAATGTGCTCTATGTAAATATAAAAGCTTCTTAATGTTTTTATGCCGATGTGTGACAGATTTAATGAGATGGGTTTAATGTCCACCTTATATCAATTAAAAGTATAAATGATTGCTGACATAAATGTGTTTTTTGCCATCTTAAGTCAGGTAAGGTATGACAAAATACATTTCTAAGCAGTCAGGAAGAAGTCCATAAAAAAAATGTCATTGAGATTTTTAGATTTGTCTTCCTTAAGACCTCAAGTTTATATTCATGAATGACAAAACTGTACTGTACTATGTCAAATGGGCTCAGGTTTTTTTCACTATGCAATTTTGTGAACAGGGTCTGACACAAACCAATTTTAGTTTAGCTTTTGTTAATGGCAAGTGAGCTAACATTATAGCTTAGAAATACAGATGTTCCAGTAGCAGTTTTAAGTTACATCGCCCTACATCATCTTAATGTGGATATGGTCCCATGATCAGGCTATTTTTAACTTTTAATGTCATGTTTTTTTATGTTGTAATTAAAATGGACAAACCAATGTAGTTGTCATTCTGTACCGTGATCTAAAAGCATGTCTTTGGGGATAATTGCACTTTGAATATCAATAAATTCAATTCAACTTCCTTTTATAAAGGGCAACTTATTGTTGGAGATGTTTGTAATTAAAGTCTAGACTCCAACAGACTGGTTTGGCTATGGATGTACACTCTTAGGCCTAGCACTATATGTTTTTTTTTTTGTAAATTGTAAAGACAGTGCTGACAAAAATATTACAGATTCTGTTTATTTCTTACTTGAATATAAATCTCTTGACAAAAAGAAATCAGAAATTAAAGTAACACAAATCAGTTGTTTATACAAGAAAAGAAAAACATTCATTCATTGTTATACTGACATTTGGTAGATCCTAGATTCATCTATTCAAATGATCCAAATTCACCACGTAAAAATATTCCAGTGTCTTTTTATAATCTAAAAACAGACTTACAAACAGTAAAACAAATTGAAATGCAACCATTAAAAAGAAATGCTCTCAGAGCTGGTGTCATTTGGTGTTATCATTTCCTTCTGAAAAATGACCACGTTTACCAAATAAAAGCCTTTCACATTCACAGTGAGTGAAAACAAAAATCATGAAGGTTGGATTTCAAACAAGGCTTGAAAATGAACTTTCTCTGCCTGAAGGAAAGTATCCAAAGTATCAAAAAAAGAAGTTAGGGCTTGGAGACCTTAATGTTCACCAATTCCATCTTAAACAACATTTAACACCATCACCTCTGGCATAAATATGGAGCAATGATATGTGGACCATGTTCTTATGCACGTTCAGTAGTACTGATTAAACGCACTGAAGTCAAAGCTGGAATGGGGAGACCAGCCAAATTGCGGTTGTACTCCAGCACCATTAGTTGCTTTAAAAGTAGTCAGAAATATTCTGCATGTTCTGTGAATGGAGTTAATGGAGACAGTTGGCTTGATGCTTTGGCTAATCTGTGTGAAGCTACACAGCCGTGCCAGGAAAACTCATTTGAACTGATCAGACAGGGGCGACCACTGGCCACACCGTTTAAACTAGACAGGCTCCAGTCATCATCAGCACATCACTGTTCTGCATCATTTGAGGATCAAAAGTACAGTGATGGGTCAAAGTATGAAAGAAAGTGAGAAACAAAGAAACACTGGGAGTGCTTTACAATAATAAAAAAAAAATGAAAAGTAGAAGTTATATGAAGCACCTATGACATATGTTGCTATACAATTGTGGTGCAGTATCTAAGGATTCTGTAGTGCTGAATTTACATCACTTCAACACAAAAACAAGTAAGGCTTTTGAATAATCTATAGGCATCTTACATATTCTGTGACCATACATGTAAATGGAGCTATATTAAATTATGTACATGAAGATATGCAGCAGGAGATGACCACTGAAATGTCGTAACACAACATGGTAAAACAACATTTTTGACACTCGTATTGCAACCTGGAGGTTTTCACATGGGTCTTTCTTCTTTTAAACTGATGTTCAATGTTGATGTTTTTGCTGGTAAATAACATAAAAAATGTCTCAAGCAGGATTATCCCTCTGGCTACAACTCAAATACTTTACACACACACATACACACCAGACCAACTGGCCACATGTAGCAATCTCTAGTAAATGTTCTGGCCGAGGTCCACGCAAAGCACATCCATAAAGCATGCACACACAACCTGCTCCTTCCCTCTGCACACTACCCAGTCACATAGCCCTCGCTCACACCAGCACACCAGCCAGCCTATCAGAGGTAGCTAATGTAAAAGTCATTTGAAAATGCTTCTTGGGTGGCTTCCAAGCCATCCAGTGATTGGACACAAGAGACGATAATCAACAAGCTTCTGCAAATGAAAGTCGTTTTCAACGGAGCCTCAGTGTCGGCGGGATTCTGCCCATTGCAATAAATGACATTTGGTAGAAAAAACAAAAAAAACAAAAGTGTGGCAGTGTAGATGGCAGAGTTGTAGTTCACACTAAAGCCCACCAGGGGCCACCACCGTAAAAACAAAATGACATGGCCTGGAGGACAAAGCAGGCAGGACCTGAGAGAATGATCTGTAGCATTGCTAAACAGCTCATAGTGGTGGTTTCTGTCTAGTTGTTTTTTATCAGACACAGTTAGTAACATGAGTCCAACCGGACACTGAGTACATCCAAAAGTAAAATGGCACCTTCAAATCAGCTGTATTTAAAATAAGGCTTCCTAGGAACCGGCCTAGGTACCAAAACAATCCGCGCACACATCTGAAAAGTGTTTCATTGTGGACAATTCAGAGTGGCATCATCAGATGACTGCCATAAGTAGGCGATGCATTCTGCTACATGAACCAGTGAAGCAAGGCAGTTAGGTCTTCTCCTGTATCCTTTAACGGTTACAACACAACTGCACTTAAAAGGAATACAACATGGCGGCCAGATATTAGTGCAGAAATGAAAACAGCACAACTTGCTCAGAGAATCACACTGTAGTATACAACTATACCACGGTGATGGGGAAACCAGCTGCAGTTCCACAAGCTTGCCGAAATCTCTTCTAATCTCAGACCATGGCACTCGTTTAAAAAAATGCCGTCAAAGGGTGAAAGTGTTTGTCTTGACCTACAGTACTTCCATGCAATCATATTCAAAAAGAACCTTTCCAATTGCCAACAGAATGAGGTGCTTTTCTACAATGAACAGGGAGCAATACTTTTCTATATTTACTGGAGTGAATAAACAACCGTTGGAAATAAACATGTCGCAAGCGATGCCTGTATTCCTGTTAAACCATAAACATATTTGTTACAATCCAAGATTCTCCTCTTTAAAAAAACAATCAGAGGCATTCAATAAATCTTCTCTACATCGATCACAAAATAAGGAAATTCTCAAAAGGTAACACAATATTCATTTTGTTGTGTGCAAAAATAATCAGCTTTGCCATGGTGACAGAGGGCTGCCAGCATCCTGGACCACAAAGACCTGGCACTCTAAACACATCCACCAAAGGGGGCGCTAACAATGGGACAGAGGCCGAGCCTCGAAGCTCACTCTGTACCTCATATCCGAAGGTAACAGACAGAAATAATCAGGTGAGAAGCATCTTGCATTGTGAATCTTTTTTTTTTGTAAATCTCTGGCAATGTTGTTTCCTTACATACAACATTCTTTTCAAGAGCACTTCCAAAAGGGTTTGAGATTGAGGGACACCCACAGGTTAATACATAAAATGCATTTTCACGTACACACACACACGGACACACACACACACACACGGACACAACCATCAACCGTCCCCCTATCCCTGTGCAGTAATCAAACCTCCTCCCAGCCTCCCTTTCTCCTGGTCCACTTCATCTAAAAAAAAAAAAAAAAAAAAAAGCCCCAGTCACCTCCACAGGAGCGGCGTACGTTCCTCAGGACACATGACCAGGGTGTGTGTCAGCATGGTGGGGAGGACTACAACATGGCGATGCTCTCTGGAGTGCAGTTCAGATGGGTGGAGGTGCTGCTGCCGCCGGGGGACTTGAGGCCCTTGGCACCCCCGCCGCCCAGGCTGCCCAGCCTCTCACTCCCCCCCAGGATCATGCTGGAGCTCTGGTGGCAGCCACGCTGCAGGCCGGCCATCAGGGTCTCGCTGGTGACGGTGCCGAACTCGTAGGTGAAGGTGCCATAGAAGACGAGGATGACCACGGTGAAGACCCACTCGCAGATGGCAGCTGCGTGCTGCAGGACGAAGCTCTCAAGGACAAAGAAAGCTCCACCTGGAGAGGTATGTTAAGGGCACAACGAACCCTAATCTGCAAAGACATCTTAAAGGGTTAGTTCGTTTTTTAACACTTTGAGCCCCTTTCACAGATTGTCTAAAATGCAATAGAGGTTGACACCAAAATTTGGACGATTGCTCCTATCGCATCGCATCTGCCTGCTTCAAAATGGCTAGCAATGTGCATCTGTTGTATCCAGGGATGCAAACACATGTATGGTCAAAAAAGAGAGAGGTATTCCAAACGTTATTATTAGAGTGGACTGGTTGGTTGGTTGGTCAGACCCCCCCCCCCCAAAAAAAAATCTTCACCCAAAATGATGTGAAAAAAGCGAGAGGCACCAAAAAGCGTTTGCATCCCTGTGTATCTATCCTTAAAACAATAGTTTTAAAAAGGTGCTACTCACCTTTCACCTCATATTCCATTTTCAGTCTTGAAAACTTTTGTTAAAAATATCTATAACCTACTCGGCAGTAAGAGAGCGCGGCAGATCTTCAGGTAAGACTACTGCTGCGGCAAGCAAAAACACTACAATTCTTGAACTGTCTTGATTGTGCAAACACAGTTGCAGTAGTTCAGTTGTATAACATCATAGGATATATATCCTTTAATTGAGAATCCCAGAATCACAAGTTCTAGGGAGATATTGAAGAATGAGGAGGCCCAATGTTTGCAATAAGAGTGAATAATGGCAATTTGCCTATACTGCACATTAATCAAATACCGAAATCAGTTATTAGCAATTCAAAAGTTATTAAAATTAATTACATTTGGGATATTAAGGGTTGCTCCCCTTGCTTTTCCTTTCCTTTGTAAAATGAAAAGAACCCTACTTTGGAGAAGAATATTAAATCTACCTTAGATCGAAATATTGTCTAGGACTAGATTAGTACACAAGATTCTTTTTGATAACAATAATGCTATACCTACACCAAAACCACAATATATCCTTTATCTTCTTTCATCACTGGAGAGAAGCTGGTTAAAAATATATAGTATATATGAGGGCAGCTGGATAAAAGTATACAGTAAGTATACTGAGGGGCTGGATACAAGTATTTACTGTAGTATTGTACAGTACAGTACTGCTAGAATACTGTTGTACCTCTGTATTTTGTCATGGTACAATATCAAGGCCCTCTCCTAAGGCTTTGGTTTTCCTGACAAGTGTCTAATCAGCAAACATTAACTTGCAGATTCAATAGGCTTAAAGCTTAAATTAAATGCCCAGGTGTGCAGGCTCTTTGAGTAAGTGAAGTAAACTGAAAGGGTCTGGTCCACCAGGCAACCATACTTGCTCCAAAGCTCAGGAGGATAATCCAGATGCTTTTTCAGTCAGCTGTCTGATATGGCTTGTGTGGGAGCAGACAGCAGCCGTCAGTGCTTTTAGCTAACCCTGATGTTTTATTTATCATCAAGACTGAATTATTCATCTAAAGCCACGACAAGCCACTAAACTAATCTCAACTCAACCAAGGCCAAACCCATCCTTAACCACCAACCCCATGCAAAAAAAAAAAAAAACATACGTGACAAAAATGCAAAGGGAGACCTGACAAGGTTTAACCTGTTTTTCAGGGTAGTGAAAATGGCAGTGTTCCAGTTCAGCCCGATGAGAGACAAGAATGCATTGTGCTTTGTGACTATCACATAATGTAGTCAAGTCACCGAAGGTACGCATGAAAGACAGCAGAAAAACTGGAAAGGAGAAGACAATTGTTTGTCATGTGAAATGCTCTGTAGTCGGAAGAGAGAGTGTGCTTATCAAAACTGACCTCGTGTAGGTCAGAGACAGTCAGAAATGACTGCAGGGATCATATTTCCAGTTCTATTTTAATCCCCCTTTCAAAGGACATGGCTAATCTTTCAGGAGGACACCTGGCCTATTGAATGTCTGTGGAAAAACTAAAAGGTCTATTTTAAATCTCTTCACAATTAATTAGTGGGTAATAACTATGCAAGAAATTTTTCATGTCCTGCCATTCAACCGCATCACCTTTTGCCATGATTGTAATCACTAGACCAATACCATCACAGTGAGTCAAAGGGCAGGCCTCTGCTTCTGTCTAGTCCACTCCCGGAAGTGATTAGGCTTCCACTCAAAGTAAAGAGTGGTGGTTAGACATTGATTACCCTATAAATAAGCCTGAGGGAAGGACATAATGACTTTAATTGACTATACTTAGGACTTCTACACACAAGGTAGCAAGCAGGAAAGGATACTGAGGACCAGTGCAATCAGAGCGCCAACGGTCAGGCCGACCCGTACATGTGCCATCCAGTAGTCGAGGGCCGTGAGGGCCACCCGGTAGGTGAGAAGACATTGCAGGCACACAAACACCATCCCGGCAGGAAACGCCACACCAGCCCCCACATAGTGGAGGGTCTTTGCATGGTCAACCTGAGAGACAGACAGTAGACCCAAACAATTAGTGTGATTGTATGCCAAACAATGCAACACAGGCCAGATATGCACAGAGCCTTCAGAGGACTTCACAGGAAGGCATTGATGATGTTAATGAGCAAAATGACTGGTAGCTAAAGGAGGTCTTGGCACTGGAAGACAATCTGCACTTTTCACAGGATGCTGTATCGCAGTTCTTTGGCGAGCTCTTGGGAATTGGGAAAGAGCAAGAGATCAATACACAGCAATCTTAAAAGGCAGTTGTTGTGGATCGAGACAAACATAACTCATGATAACTATACCTGAAGTCAGCGACATTGCTAACATAAACATGTATTTATATATTTAATAAGAGTACATAGAAACTAGAAATATGGACATTGTAAATAATAAGTAGTGACAATGCAATGTTGTCAACATTCAAGATGTAGTCTTGTGAATGTAATCTTGTAAACGTGGTGACATGCACTGTGAATGAAAAGCAAAAGCAGTGTACTTGGACTGACACTTTCTTGAACTACGGCAATTCATCTGCATACTTCCATATTGGCTGCACACAATTAGAACTATTTATCTTGTCTTTTTATGATAGCATGTGCATGTCTTTATGGATGCTAAGGGATGCTTGAGGTTCCTAAAGGACAAATCTTATCCATGACAGACCTGGAAATTTCCCACCATCACCAAGCCAACAGCATTGCCGAACCCGGCCACCAGGCCACCGGTGTTGATCCAGCAGCTGTGGCCGTGCTCGATCAACTGAGCATAGCGCAAAAGGCACACCATCACCACTATCCACAGACAGAGATAGAGAGGAGAGAAGAAGAGGGGAGAAGAGGAGAGAGAATAGAATCCAAAGAAAAAAAAGAAATTAGTCAGAAAAAGCGGGTTTGAAGACATCTAGATATGACATGTTTTGTTCAAATGTATGGGAAATGAAACAAGGAAGTAAGGTCAAACGAACTTTGTGTTTGTGCAGTTTGTGTATTTTAGTAATGTTGTCCCATGTCGCGTCTCATAAAGTCACATGTCTGATGTCCCATCCGATTATTAAAAAGCATTGATGGAACGTTCAAAACATTTACAACACAAGACTGAAACTTTAGCCAAGCCTAAGGCTTATTTCCGTGTGGGCTGATGTGAGCCAAGCCTTACCCATGAACGCTCCAACATTACCAATCAGGCTGAATAGGCAGCTTTCAGGAGGGAAGGACCCACATTTACTAGAGAAACAGAAGGGAACAAGAGTGAGAGTTCTCAGATCTCAGTGATAAGAATACAATACACACACACAAAATGTAATCTCTACTCTGAAACCCCTTGACTATATGGACTGTAATCTCTACTCTGAAACTCCTTGACTGTATGGACTGTGTATTGTTTTCTGCATTTTTTGTTTTACAACACTATTGCAATACATGTTGTATAGCTTGGATCTACTTAAACAAAGGCAGGTGACATATCACTAAGGTAGGAAAATATGGCATGAGCTTGATCGTTATCAAGTAACGATTAAGAAGCCAGTATGATTAAATATATATAAAAATAACGTATGCGTGTGTGTGTAGAAAGGGAGAGAGAGAGAGAGAGAGAGAGAGAGAGAGAGAGAGAGAGAGAGAGAGAGAAATGGGGGAAACCAAGGCAAAAAATGTGCAAGGTCATTTACAATGACTAATCAGCTCTCAACAACAAACACACTACAGGAAATAGGTGTCCATTACATTGCCTTTACCTGATGAGGGGGATATCCTGAATGGTGCAGCATGTCTTTGGAAAGCCTGGTTTGTAGGGTTCTTCTGTACAAGTGACATTGTACGACCTTGATGAAATACAAAGGACAACACATTTAAGAGATAAGACAACTAGAAAAGGGAGAATGGAACGTGTAATTATTTGTGTCAAGGACAGTTGCACTCACCAGTTTTCTACTGGGCACACATGGTGATTCATGACAGCCATCGCATAGCTACCCAGACATAAGGGGAGAGAAAGTGATTTATTTAATTTGAACAACCTTTGAGCCAACCTGCATTATACTCTATATATGTGCTTCCCACAGGCATTTACACTTTGTAGATTCAGAGCTACAGCTGCCTACTTAGCTTAGGATGGAAAACATATAGCAATAATGACCTTGGCTGCAGTCAACATCAATCTGTACACAGGGTCTAGCTGGGGAAGTATCCCGTTACATGAAGCACTTCAACCCTCTATCCCCACCCCCAAACACACACACACACACACACACACACACACATACACAGCACTCACACTATCCATATTCCAGTGATGGAGAAGGCAGACAGGCTGACGGGCAAAACAATCCAGGCAGTCATCAGGCTGGCAGTGGAGCAGCTTCATCCACAGCATGAGGGAAAGGGGCACTGGAGGGCGGCGGACAGGGCAAGACCGAGGGAATAGGGGGCCAGACAGGGAGGCTAGAAGTTGGGGGGAAAACAAGGAAAGACAAGGCAGCCAGGGGAGTGTCATGAGAGAGGAAGGAGTTGGGGAGGAATGCTACATTTCCTTGATCTTCCACTCCATCGCTAGGCTTGTTTCAAGTAGCACTTGATGATGAAGACACTAACGCAGGTGTTGCTATGCCTAAGCAGGCATAAGAGAGTGCATGAACAAACACGTCATTCTTGTTCCAAGTAAGCTTGTGGTCATGGTTTATTGAGTCTGTGTGAAAACCTTCGTGACATTTTAGTTTGTAGATGTTTTTGATAAACAACCTTGACATTATAAATACATTCTCTGAAGCGTATTAGGGATAGTTCAAATGTACTCTTACAACAAAACATTTAAATCCTGTATCCATGCTTTTTCCAGGCCCACATCAAACAGCCATTCCACCACTAAATAAGAATGATAATCTAATGAAAATGCACTAACGCTAACTTTCATTTCTCCTGTGCTGAAGATGATCCAGAGAGTCAAAGAGTCTTAATCTTTAAAGTAAGGAATATCATCTTCCTCTCAATCATGGAATATCCAGGCCCTAGAAAGAGGAAATGGGACGACATTTTCTGCTGTGAAAAATGACTTGAGTAGACTAACTGTGATTTAAATGATTGCTTGGTGCATTTTACTAGAGGGGAAAAATTCCGGGCTGTTAAAAAAAACAGCTAGTTTTGTATCAGCGGACGGCTTCAATGTAAGAGTCAATTAAGTTTCTTGTTGTTCTACACTGTAGAATCTACAGAGTACAGACGAGCGTTTCATGTTCACAAACTGTCTCTGGCTAAAGACATCAGGGCGCACGCATGGGCTCCTGCACCACTTGCACCAAGTCCTATGAACCACCTATGAAACCCAATAACGCAACATCAAAAGAAAGCATCCAACTGCTTTTTACAAATACATCTGGGCAAACCACAAGTACAGTCTGAGTAACATCGCCTTCTATCGAGCAACAACATGACAGATTTAACAGCTGCAACAAAGTTAGCCTCCTAGAATATTTTCTACGGTTAGCTAGGGTTAAGTTACAGTGTTCAATCTTCTGCTACGTTATCTTGAAGTGGTTTTCAGACACAGGATGCAAACGGACAAACCCAATAATTACAACCGCATCCGTTCTCTGACTTATTTTATAGAGGGTGATAGCTGTAATTAAACGGCAGCCGCGAATGTCGATGTGCAACGAGGTATTTAGCAGGCTAACGTTAATTCCTGTAACGCTAAAGAGTTGCCCGCAAGCACAAAGCTAAATATATGTGTTGATGCGGCTTTAGAAAAAACAACATGAGCAGATCAAAATTGTTCAGAAATTACAGCAAAATCCGATGATACATACCTTTATTCTTGCAAACACTGCTCGAATAAGCGATCTTGATGTCGCTTTAAACCTATTTGCTGCCCCTTGTTTCTTGAGGCCTGTTCCGTCAACACTGTAATTGTAGTTTCTTCCCCGTTTCTCAGGCACGCGTATACCACACTTAAGGTGAGAATACACACCATTACCCACAAGGCGTTGGGCCAGGAAAATAATTTTACCCTGTACCAATGAAAATTCACGTCGTAGCTACGCCTTGGTAAAAAAAAGTCTTAACAATTCGTGTCTCCTTTCCTCCTGAACGGCAATGACAATGAGCTGTGTATTTCCCAGATGGATTAGAAAATAATCTCACTGCCAAATTGACTAGTGATAAGTGAACATAAAACACATCCATTCAGATAACTGTCAAGTTTTTTTTTTTAAACATGAGGTAATCATGGACAGTTTAAGAAGGAGGTATAAGGCCCCACAACTAGTTCCCATCCCCTTTCAGGTATGCCTCATACAGCAAGGAACCTCTCTGAAGGAACTATCAACACTCGGAAATGAGGAAGCAGTAATTTTATAGTGGTGTAGTGTAGCCTAACGATTGTGGATTGTAGGCTACACAGAAAACATTTTTCCATGTCCAAAGGTAGGCCTAAAATATTTTTTTACTCATATGTCTAATATTAGGCCAGGCGACAGACTAGGCTACTTGTTTTTTTTACTTAATTTAGCGCATGCCAGGTTTTCGAACTTAATTAGGCCTAAGTGGTTTTAACTACTAAATGCACCATGGGGTTTTTCTGACATAAAAAAAAACTCAGGTAGGGACAAAGGTTATCACTTTTACCTGCAATAAATACCTCAGGGTCCCCGCGGGGTAGTAAGAAGTAGTAAAGTAGTAAAGGAAGTAAATGTAATTTGACTTGGTAGTAAAAACAATGCCACCACCTCAATATAAGAGTTCCCATTGTTTGCATAATATTTGTACTTTAATAACTAGAGAATGTAATTCCAGGGAATTAGGTTTGCATGGAGATGTAGTGCAACTTTATGTCGTGGAATTTCTAAATAGTTTATAGAGTTAATAGTGGAATAGTTGAATGGTTGAATTGATTAAATAGTTAAATTTAATACTTAGTTGCTTAATAATTTAAATGCTGAATAGAATGATTAGTAGAAAAATATTGAACAGATAATTCAGATGACTGAAGAGAAAGATCAAGTAGCAAAGATGAAAAAAGAGAAAAAATAGTTTAAATTCTGTTTTAAAGTTGCCTTTTTATTGTAGGGTGGGCTAGTGGTGTATATAGTAGGGTGGTATATACTATGTTAAATAGTTGGATAGTAAAATGGCTTAAATCGCTTTTTTATGGTTATGCTTGTGTCATTCAATGCCAGAAGGAGTAACTTCAAATCAAGGAGTAACTTCAAATCAAGCAAACAGACATGACAGCCCAGGGTCTTAGCTTTCATTTGAAACCAATTTTATGTTTCTAGGTCAAGGGGTTTTAAACTTTTAAACTTTTGAATGTCAGTAGGCCCTCTTGTTTACAAAAAGTCCCTATGGGAGTTTACATAGGTACATATTTTACAAAACATGTATATTCCAAAATCAAATTTTTGGTCTTTTGACTTCAATTTGTTTGTGTAACAAGCTGAGAGATGGACTTAGGGCTTAGATTTTTTGATTTGGGGGTATCATATGGATGGTACCTTCATATCTTAGTTAGTTCATAGACATTTGAAATGACAGGAAAAAAAAAACTTAGTTCCAACCTCTGCAATTCTGTGTCCATATGTCACAGAAACATACATATTCTTCTAGAAAAAAACTTGAGGGTGTCACCTTTCCAATATGAGGCACATCCCTGAGTCTAAAACTATGTAGGAACTGTCAAGCTTTTAAATAGGAAAAATAGGGGCGTGCTTAAATGATTCAAATAGATTAATATAGTATTTAAGCTTGAAAAGTTAATTATGCTAATGATGCCAACAATGCTTACAATTGATGTATACTAATAGTATCACTCAGTAAACTTAGCTAATGCTAATTAGCAGATATACTAAGTATACTAACTATACTAACATAGCGAATGATGCTAATAGTAGTACTCAGTTGGCTTAGCTGATGTTAATTAGCATATATGCTAAATAGGCTAACATGCTAACTATATTAATCATGCTAACAGTGGTACTCAGTGGGCTTAGCTGATGTTAATTAGCAAATGTACTAGTTATGCTAACATGCTAATGTGCTAGCTATGCTAACAATAGTAGTCATGCTAACAGTGGTACTCAGTGGACTTAGCTGATGATAATTAATATATTGGGTAATTATGCCAACATGCTAACTATGCTAACAATGATAGAAAGGAGACATGGCATCAGCAGAATTCAGCCTACACTCTAGATTTAAAATGTATAGGGGGGCATTTTTAATAGTTTTTAAGAAATAGATTAAAAAGTTTTCAAGTTATAAAGATAAAAAATACATAACACACCTGGAATGAGTGAGACCTACGGAACAAAGTTGGAACAAAGTTTCTACGTTAAGCAGTTCGGGCTGCATTAAAGTTGTTAGGTTATAAAGAAAGAAGATATAAAAAGACTTAAGATAACAATAGTTTGCATCTCCATGCAAACTAAAATTAAAAATTGTACTTTAAATAAATAAAAATTATAATTAAAAACAAAGTAGCCTGTACGATGCTCACAGGACCTCAACTGAGGCCATATAAACATTAAGCCGGATAAATTTGAATATGCATAAATATTTATCCGGTTAGCCATTCCGTACACACTAGTACGGCATATTCCAACACTGAAAACGATGCTTTTTGAAAACGATCACTGAGGTGGGTAAATCTGAAAAGTCCGGCTTGACGTTGTAGTGTGTACAGCGAAAACGGAGAGGTTCAACTACAGTGACATTCGGTTGCCATGACGCAGAGGAAAGTTTATGCTCGAGATTCTAACGTAACAATCAAAACAGTAAGTACAGAACCAGAATTTTTCAATAGCAGCAAATTCTGAAAATGATAAATACGATAATGTGGACGGGGATAGTTTTAACTACGGATACGCGTTTTTATATCTACCCGGCTTAATGTGTACATGGCCTGAGTAGCCGCGTGGGAGGGTTCAAGGGTTGCTATAGCGACAGCAACGGCAGTTACCTTACCAGTTTTTCAAGATGAGAGCGAAACTAAGCATCTTTGATAACATTGGTTGGGATTGGGAACACTTGTTAGTAGTTGAAATAGGTAGTAGTTGAAATAGGTAGATGTAAGTTCTCGCAAACGTGGATTGACAAACCGGCTTTCTAAGAATGGCTAAACCAATTGCAATAGTCCTGCTGCGACATTTGCTTCATTCAAACCCCTCACCGAAATAGATGTGTCTAAACTTCTCACTTGCAGCCGTCCTACAACGTGCCCTCTGGACCCGATTCCAACCAACCTTTTGCAATCCATAGCTCCAACTATCACACCAGCTATCACACATGTGATCAACGCTTCACTATCAACAGGAATCTTCCCTACTGCATTCAAGCATGCTCAGTTAACACCTCTACTCAAAAAACCCTCTCTTGTCTCCAGACCAGGTGGGAAACTACAGGCCGGTCTCTCTCCTTCTGTTCCTTGCTAAAACAATTGAAAGGGCGGTATTCAAACAGGTTACCGAATTCTTGAGCCAACAGAATCTACTCGACCACAATCAATCTGGCTTTAAGAGTGGCCACTCCACTGAAACAGCTCTACTATCTGTGGTTGAAGCCTTAAAAGAAGCCAGAGCGGAATCAAGGTCATCTGTACTCATCCTGCTTGACCTGTCAGCTGCATTTGATACAGTAAACCACAGTATTCTATTATCTATACTGTCAAACATGGGCATCAAGGGTGATGCATACTGCTGGTTCAAATCCTACCTCACTGGGCGACTGTTCAAAGTATCCTGGTTTGGACCCACGTCTGCGCCTCACCACCTTGCTACTGGAGTGCCCCAAGGATCTGTGTTGGGCCCCCTTCTTTTCTCCATCTATACCACTTCTTTGGGCCAAATCATTCGCCAGCACGGCTTCTCTTACCACTGCTATGCCGATGATACCCAGCTCTATCTGTCATTCTCACCCGATGACCCAACCATCCCAACACGAATCTCAGATTGCCTCTCTGACATCTCTGCATGGATGCAAGACCATCATCTCCAACTGAACCTCTCAAAAACCAAACTACTAGTCCTCCCCGCTAAACCAACTATTCACCACAACATCTGCATCAACTCTGGCTCCTTGTCTCTTGCTCCCTCACAAGTAGCCAGGAACCTAGGTGTTATGATTGATGACCAGCTATGACCATGTTGCCTCTGTTGCCCAGGCCTGCCGCTTTGCACTATTCAATATCAGTACGATTTTCAAAAACTTTTTTGCACACCTCGCTGGTAGGTGCGTAGGAAATGACCAAATCAGGTCACAGAACAGGAACATAGAACAAATTCCGCACACTGACCATTTCGCATATAGTTTATTTATTTACAACATTTCGGTCTTAGACCTTCATCAGGTAAATTTTTTATTACGAATAACATTCAATAACTTTGCTTTTCTAAACTGTAGCCTCCTACCACCAACATTCATTACTACACCATTTACTTCGGTGAAAAAAATCATTATTAAATTAAATGCAATAACTTTGCTCCTACTATTTGTAGCGCATTATTTTTTTAATGTATACAGCGCTACAATTAGTACAACCCCCATACACACACACACACACACACACACACACACACACACACATGCATGCATCGAATTGGTTGTAAAAATTATTTTGGTGGTAGTAAAAAGGAAGTAAAAGGTAGTAAATTCATCTCTATGATTGCTGCAGATACCCTGTACCTGCATGGTACCATATTATTGTGATTGACATAATATAAAACATGTCTACATGTTTGTTTGTTTGTTTTTTCTACTAAAAGTGTAGGTCTTTGAAGGGAACTTGGCACATCTTGGAGGTGTCTGGTGTTTTTCTAATCTTGCTAAGCAAAACAGTCAATGGAGAACTGTGCCAACAATGCAGATTTCCTGTTTTCCGTCAACCTCACTCAGATTCCAAAGCAGCACACTGACAAATATGCAGGCTCACTGGAGCCATTGTATAATTTTGCAAGGCTCTTTTTGGAAGCAGTCCAGCCAAACAATTTCCCATTAGGTATATATTCCTCCTTTTTATTATTCCTGACTGTGTGTTGATGCTTTTTAATTAATCAAGGGTATATCTGATCTGTGATATGGTCATTAGTGTTGGTTGTGAAAAGTTCCTGAGAGTGCAATTTGTGTAATAGTACAGGTACCCTACCAAAAAATGTTATTGCCCTGTATCATGTTACTCAAGTTAATATTCAAAAGTATCCTATTTTTGCTCCACTTGGTTAGGAGAACCAGGTTATACAACTAATTGCAGTTGTCAATGGAATGCAGACTGTGTCTTGTCCACTAAAATGCACAACTTTCCTTGAAATCATATCTTGTACAGTAGTAGGCCTACCAATAACAAGCTAGCTTCCCCAAAAATTTGTTCTAGTCAACCACCACATTAAATTCCATTCAATACTTGTAACAATGCTGCCAGTTAAAGATTTAGTGGAGTAAACGTATGCTCAGGAACCGTAATGTTAATTCAGGAAATATAATGTACAGATTATTTACAATGTAATGCATAGATACTCCAAGTATTTCTGCTATCTGTGTTCATTCACTTATGAGAAATCCGATCTATTTTTACTGTATCCCTGAATTAAAACAGATCTTGCCATTAATGCTTCAAGAAATGCACCACTGCAAAGATCTTTGGTAAGGAACATTTGATTTTCATTTTTGTTTTTGAGTTATCACATTCTGTAGACATCTCATTCTATAAACATAATCATATATTAGATTATATTGTACGTATTTTTTTGTTCTATAGGAAATTCAAGCATCCATAAAGAGAGCTGGAATAATGACCAACCATATTACAGAAAATTACCTTAGAGCAGTAGTTCCCAAACATTTCACAGCCACAAACCCCTTCAGACATCTGACATCCAGCCATGTACCCCCTGCTCACGCACACACAAAAACAACCTTCACCCCCCCCCCCCCCCCCCCCCCCCCCCCCACACACACATCACCACCACCACCACACACATATACATTATAACACATCAAATAAAATCCCATAAATTATTTCAATGCAATTTTTACATCATTTTCAGTGAGCAACTGAACTGAAAAAAAGAAATTGAACAAACATTTCAAGAACATTTTCTAAATTTTTTATACATTTTCACCACCGCCCAACACATACTGTACATCTACTGTATGTCTATTTATACACCAGTTTCAAAATATAATTAGGCTGTTTGCAAATCAGGTTTTTTTTTCACATACCCCCTCCGTCACATTGTGTACCTCTGGGGGCACGCTTACCCCAGTTTGGGAACCACTGCCCTAGAGACTCATAATCATGGTACACATTTGTGTATAAAGGTAGTGTGCACACTCAGTAAATCCATCTACTTTTCTTCGTTACTAGCTTGTTGAATATGAGGCAGGTTATGTGGTGTGTCTCATCCTGGCCGTCCTCTATATTCTCACAACACTGGTTATGGGTGGAGTGCTTGCTTGGCACCATTTACACCAGAAAACGTTTCCACCCAACAATCGATCAACACAGCCCCTCTCTGTCATCGCTGTGGCAACATCTCTGGCTGCTGTTGCCATTTTATTGCTGTAAGACACACACACACACACACATTTTCTATTGAGACGTAAGCCAGCATTCAGAAGGATATCATACATTTTCAGAAGTTATTTTTTACATTTATTATGTAGGACTGGTGTGATTCTTGCCTTTGCGACCAACAACAAGGTGCGAGAAAACATGGGGCCTAATGGGCATCAGCTCCAGACTGAGATAACAATGGCTGATGAAATATTCAAGATGATCCCGAAGGTATATAGTTTTAGAGTGCATTATCACTTCTAAATAGTTTTAGAACCAGCCTAGACAATTCATTTCATATTAATATGACACTTTTTGTTCTAGAATATAGAAATGGTCATTGATGAATTTTCCATTCCTAAAAGAGAGATTACAGAGGCTTTAAATGGTGAGCAACACTGTTATGTTACATTTTGACCACCTGGTCTCTTTGAATAAATGTTAAATAAAAATTTGGTTGCTTTACAAATTATTCTCCTCCCAGAAACAGGAAATGTCATTGGCGAAACACTGATCAGTACTTTCAGCAGTGATGTTCACACAGCTCTCTCGGCGCTCTCTGCATCAATTCGAGGTGTGTCATTAGCTATTTCCAGTCACATGGATCTACACCCATAGCTCAAAGAATACCATGTTAAAGGCCCACTATGCAACATTTTTCATTTAATTAATCCGTTTCATACTGTTTATGATGCTAAAATGAGTCATTACACGGCGAACAAACGATGTACAATGCGTCACCGTGGCCTATAGCGGTAGATACAGCACTTGCAATGTTCAGCAGCGCGGACCGCCTCCAATAGAATGCAGTGCAATACAATGCAATACAGTGGTCTTTAGAGGGAGCTCGTGAGAGAGGAAAAACAGAACATTACTTAGCCCCTCTTTAAAGGGGGGGGTTCAGAATTTTCAATGTTTAACCTCATTTCCACTGTTTTTATTGCCGGGCTACAGGTGTCCATTCACTTGCACCAGCGAACTCAGCTGATAGAACGACTGGATGAAATGAGTTAAAAACGGTCTCCAGTGATAGATATCACTCAGGCTTACTTGGAAATGAGGTTTAACATCGAAAATTCTGAACCCTCTTTAATGGAAGTTACTTGTGTTTATCCCTTTGTCTTCATGTCCAGATGCCAATGGAGCTCAAGGCAACCTGGAGGGAATGGAAATGAAAAGAAAAGCCCTCCAGGCTCGGCATATGGACATTCAACAAGGACTTCAAGCTATTCAGTCTGAGATTCAGAGGGTCAATAGTAGTTGTCCAACCTGTAATGTCCCTGATAGCAACTTGGAAACAGCAGCCGACTACAGTCAGGTTTGACTCCAGTTAAGGGGATTTATGAAGTGTCTATCACACACACTAGGTTGTCTGACTTCGTTTTCATTGTTTTTCTCTAGATCCCAAGTGTGCAACGACAACTTGATCAGCTGAATGAAATCTCTCGAGTATTAGCAGCAGACAGTGTGAGAGAGGTATGAAATGTGTGCAAATGAAGGAGTTATTCCAGTGTGAGAGATGCAAACATGTCTTTTGACCTGAATGCTTTTGTTTTCAGGGAAATATGTCCTTTTATTCCCTTCCCCAGACATGCAGCAGTCAGTTAGAAGCAACAATAACAGGTATAGGTCTATACTTTAACCTGTCTTTAGGAAACACCTTCTCAGTATAAGGATTCCAATTCTGTATAGTCCTCACATATTGTGTCCATGTGTAGTAATTGTGCAAGACCTGGAAGAATCTGAGGAGTATTTAAGGAATAGTAGTCGCCAGTTTCCCACCTTGACGTCTCTCTCGAATGCAGTGTCAAATGTCAGGCAGATTATACATCAGTACTGGAAATATGTGGATTACTATGATTATATCAGGTATCAATTTCTGATTTATTTTTAAGATTTGATTTGTTTTGGACTAAGATTTAAGTGACCTTCTGAACACATCTAACACAATTTTTGCATGTAGTTTAAATACTGTTATTTGTCAGCGTTATCCATCATAATGTTTCGAAGTGACCAGCCAAAACATGATTTCTGTTCTCTCTCGCCCCCTATAGGTGGGCAGTGTCCGTTGTGTTCTGCACACTCATTTTGCTCATAGTAATTCTGATGATTGGCGCACTTTGTCTTGGATTGCCAATAGAGTATTCTCCCTCTCTCTATTCTTCTCCCACAAAAGATCACTTTAAGCTCACAGCATCCTGTCTTCTCCGAGGGTGAGCGTCCGTCTTCTGAGACTGATGGAACACACAACAATACCTCATTCGTCCTCTGCTTCAACTCTGTGCTGTCTGATCTTTAATTTGTGCCTCATCTTTTGCAGTGCCATTGTGATCTTTAATTTGTGCCTTATCTTTTGCAGTGCCATTGTGATGGCTTTTGTCTTCTCTGGGTTGTTCATCACCCTGGTGTTTCTCACCCTGTTTGTTGGTGGTAATGTTTATTCTCTCGGATGCCGAAGTTGGAGAAGCGGGTATCTCTTTGAGGTGAGGACAGATCTAGTGAAAAACGTTGGCCACAGCTTTGATCCAAAGCACTATGTAAACTCTGACATGTTTAATGAACATAATACATTTGTGGAAACAGATTATCACTTTTAAAATTTTCAATTAAAAAACACTGTGCATTTTCCTTTCAGACCATGCACATTATTCAGACAGTCTAAAGGCCATAATGTAACATTCATTGTCAACATTTGATCATAATTGTTAGTAATATATGTACTAAATAAAGTTTTAAATGCTCTAGTCTGGTCTGGCTAACACTAAACACAATCACAACTAGAGGATTAACTGTCAAACTCTTGTTAATGCCTTTCGTGATGATGTCAGTCTCACTGACGTAATTTTGTTTAACATTAAATAAAATGTTTTAGCAACTGTCTAGCAACCAAATCTAACAATCATTAGTTCAGATTTAATGGTAGTCCGTTTCTACAAATATTTAGAGTTCACTGAGCAGTGGGAGTTTACAGTAACAGCACAGGCTTGTTGTTGGTAAATGTTATTGTGCAACAACATCCAGGGCAGATGAGGAATGAACTTTCCCACACTGTCACAAGTTCTTTGACCAGAGTCAAGATCTCTTCATCCTGAGCTTCAACAAAACTTCCCTGAACATGAACTCCACTCAATCCACAAACACCACCCAAGCTTTCAATACCAGCTCAGTATTGACTAATACTTCATTACTAGAACTCAACACCACTCAAATGATCAAACTTAAAGCCAAGACTTCTGAGATGTTTGAGTAAGTGAATACTGTTCTTACAAGTGTCCAGAAACACTCTAAATTTTTGGAATCGTATGGATATGAGAATAAATGTGATGGATTTTTTTTTCTTTTTTTCCTCAGTGGCTGTGTGAGAGGAAAGTCTCTTTTCTACAGTATGCACATGAATGAGGTCTTCAACATGGATGAGTTCCTAAACGCTAGCAGGGTATATGCTTTGCCTTTTGTATGCCATATTTGTTTCAAGACATGTTTGAATTTTTAACTAAAATCACTTATTCTTTTTCCTCAGTATCTGGAGGGATTTAATCAAAGCTTCCAAACACTCAGTGTTAACCTTGATGGGTTCACTCTTCTCCCTCATGGTAGAAAAGATGCTTTGCTTAAGTTCAAGAACAGCAGCCTGAGTCAGATTGATTATACTGCACTTCTAGATGTGGTTTGTATATGACTGCCGCCCTCTCATTTCTTCAACATTTTGTTATTTTATAGTTTTATAATCCTGTTTTTTTCTACATGAATTCATCAATAGAGTTTAATATATCTTTTAATTCTGCCCGCATAAGCTTAGTCAACCAGTCATGAGAGCTAACCAAAGTGCTTTTGTCAAACAACTGAAAGAAGCTGCCCTTCTGGAAGTGAGTTGTGTTTTTACAGACCTGAAGGAAAATCATGTCTGATTTATTTCATGATTTCATTGTTGCACTAATGTAGATTCTCAATGTCAATGTACCCTCTCTGTTTTGGATTTGAATCCAAAAGGCAAATAAATCAATAAAAGAGGACTTGGAGAAAGTGGCCAACATGACTGAAGAGCTAACTGTACTTGTTGCACGTCAGGAGTCTGATGCAGTGAGTGACCAGATATCTGACCAAGTTCCATTGCATGGAAACAAAACACATGGCAGTAACAAGACCTGCTGATGCATCTGCAGGAATCTATCTAACCTATTTGTGCCTTTCAGAAAGCCATGGCTGTCAGCGTAGAAGTCATGAGAAAGATAAGTCAGCAGTATCAGGTCAGAAAGATTCAAACAAGTACACAACTCTCATACTCCAGTGTATAGTATACTTTCTGGATGTTTCAAAACGAAGGGTGCAAAACGGCTAATGTTTTTGTAGTGACATTACAACTAGTTGCTGTTGTGTGTCATTGTTTGTGTTTAAGTTGTCATTTGTTTGATGAACAGGACAATGCAGACCGTGCTCTGAACAGCACCAGCAAGACAGAGGTGGCAATACTCTCACAGACTCCATATATTGTAGGAAATGTGAGTATGTCTATTAGCTAGGGCTGGGCAATTAATCGAAAAGTAATCGTAATCGACATTCAGAACCTATAATTGAACGAATGTTTCCAGGTCAATTAATTAATTAATTTTAACTAATTAAAAACACTACTGCATGTGGAGTCCAAGACCCCGCTCTGTTACGTTATACCACCGACATGTTGAGCATAGAGAGCTTAAAAACAATTGAGATCTCCCACTCGTAATATGTGAGCATATTTACTGTACACAACTTGTCAATGAAATATGAACTATGAACTATGCAAAATAATAGAATAAATATAATAATCGTTCATTAATCGTAATCGAGTTAAAATGTTAAATTAATCGAGATTTTGATTTTAGGCCAGCCCAGCCCTACTATTAGCGTTTCATAATTTCTTAAATCCTGACTAGTCTATAATTCATAAAATTAAATATAGAGAGAACATTTTCCTCACAAGATCAAACAAGATTATTTACAGTATGGTATTATGTGTGGATAAGATGCTGCTTACCTTGTTGCATTTTTATTTTCTTTGACCTCAGGTATCGCAGTGTGTGCTGCAGAAAGGAGAAAACTGTTTCTTAAAATACCTCACCTGGGTTCGACATGTGGTGGGTGATCTCAGTGTGTAGCACACTGACAAGTAAATTTAGACTTTGCAAATGATTTTATAGAATTCAAAGTCTGTGCCACCTTGTGAGCAATCTGGCAATGTGTATGTCTTTCTCAGATCATAAGTGAGATTTTGGATTGCAAATGGCTTCCTGTGTCAGTAGACAATATCTACAATGCAGCATGTGTCAGTATAATTGATCCATGGGTAAGTGTGAATTAGTTTAAGTGTAAGTTTGTTCAACTAAAAACGCATACACAGTGTTTGTTTCCATGTTTGTTTAAAACTGTGTGTGTGTGTGTGTGCGTGTGTGCAGAATGCATTCTGGCTGTGTTTAGGTTGGTGCTGTGCATTTTTAGTCCCAGGGGTGATTTTTAGTATTCACACAGCCAGGCACTGGCAGATGGTGTCCAAGTCCCTAAGGTAAAAATGTTTTCTTGTGTGACAACATTAATTTTGCCAATCATAAGAAATGTAATCTAATGATTATTTTCCTGTTCATGACAATTTCTTGTATATGTTACAGATAATTTTACAATGCATTGCATTGTTCTCCTTTTGTTAAAACTAGGTACATGTAAATACATTTTCAGTGCATTGCATTGAGTTCTCCTTTAGTTAAAACCAGGTTCCAGCAAGCTTAGATTCCCATATGGAACATAGTAAACTTCCCTCCCAGTACTTGAGAGAGCCACGTGTCAGTTGACTGGGATCCTAGAGTTTCAGTCGTGAGGTTGTGGGTTCAAGTCTCAGACTGGACTAGTACAAGAGGACCTCTGTTACACTACAAACCGTCAGTGGTTTGATTCTAACACTGTTATCTTCTCTTTAATTAGCATGGCCACTTTGAAGGATTTGGACTACAGCCCTGAAATCATTAAATCTGACAAGACTCTGAAAGACACTGAGGACGTATACAGTGAATGTGGCAGAAAAGGCTACGACAAAGGCAAAACATCTTAAATTTGGCACTGAATTTTGACGTGGATTGTTCAATCTTCCCCTTCACCTTCCCTTTCAGTGGTGTAAAATTAAAAGAACTCACTATCCATGCATTTATAAAGTAGGGTTAATTACTCCAATGGTCTATCTAGGATTCATACAAGTACAAAAATAACTAACCACATTACTCCAAGTCTTTGCATTGGCATCCTGTAAGTTACAGAATTTACTTTAAAGCATTAGGCTACTGCTTCTATTAAAATAACTAAATGGGATAGGACCTATTAGTTATCTGACATATTTTAGAAATAACATACCATTTTGGTGTCTCGCAACACATGCTTTCAGCTACTATGCAGTTCAGATTTGGAACCCACTTTCTGAAGACATAAAAAATGCTCCTTCTGTTGCCAGTTTCAAATCTAAACTTAAAACCAAATCGTTGTTTATTCATTCAACTCTTGCTACAGTTTAACTTGCATTATAATAATTGTATGCCTCATTTTATTGTTTTATTACTATTATTTTAACTCTTGCTATTTTTTACTTTTAATAACTTTAATAAATGTACTTTGCTTTTATTTTGCACAGCACATTGAAATTCCTTTGTGTAAGAAATGCACTATATAAATAAAATTGCTTTGCCATTTACCACCATATTTGTCTTCTTCTCTAGATGCATACTGAGCTAATCTGCTGGTACAGTGGTAAAACAGTGTATAAGTTGGAGGTAAAAGTATTTGGCAAAGTATTCACATCAGAGTACAATGAATCGGTTACTTTTGTGTGTTTTGTTGGTTACCGTTGCTGGAATATTTAATACATATCAATTAAAGTTTAGATTCAAATTAAATGGAAATATAAATTGATGGAATGGATAGATGATAGATGGAAATATAAATTACACATATGTGTAAGTTTAACTGTTAGTAAAATGATTTATTGACAAAATAAAATTGTAACCAATGTTAATATAGCTTAAATAAAATATGCTGAATATAAACAAATAAATACGTAAGATATGCTGAAACAAATATGTAAACCTCTTTTAACTAAAAGCCGATTTATCTTCTTTCGGTGATAAGGTGCCTTGATGCATGTCCAAGCTTCCACCTAAAACCTCTCATGCAGTCATTTTACTGCAAGTAGTTCAAGTAGTGCTTTTCTGATCAAGGTGACTTCTGGTGTCGACAGACCTCAAGTGTGGGAAGACATCACTGAATGTATATTGTCTCTGCTGTTAAACCCAAAGGCTTTGCTAGGAACTGTGGCTTCAATGCAACCAGGATGGGTTGGGCAAAGTGACATCAAAATGCAAATCCATGCAAAGATCACCCTCAGACTGATGTTGGATCAGCTGGGTCTCCAGTTATTCTGTACAAGTGGATAAATAAAGATGATTTACAATATGAACTCACATGGTCATTAAATTATTTTGGAGAAGGTACTTACACTAATTGTCAGATAAAAAAAATGGCAAAAGCTCTATCATTAAACATAAATATGTGGCTTATGTGGCCTATGTTGCATCTTTTAATTTGTCGTAGCTTCATGTGTACTCCGAATCACCAGGTGGCAGTATTTATGTTTGGAAAACACATTTCCTTTGGCTGGTTGAAGCAGAAGCCCTACCGGGTGGATTACGACAGGATTTCGGAATTCGAAAGTATCTTCCATTCTTCGCAAATTACGATAAAATATCTAGGAATTATTCACCACCTATCAGGGAACGCAATGATGATGGGTGATGAACAACCGAAGACCCTGTGAGTTAGATACAATTATTGATATTTAGCAGGCTAACTGTTTTTTTTTCAAGGCTAAGTGTGCGTGCACGCTAACGCGAGTAATAAGGAAGGAAGTTCCTTAGCTAGCCCTAGCTACTTAGCATACATCGAGCCGCGGATATTTAAAAACTATATATTTCACAAGTTTAATATCACCAAATAAATCGCATAGACAGAGTTGAATTAACATATTACGAATTGTTAAACTAAGGGTTTGACGAGAATTAATCATGCTACAGTCATGCGTGGCAACTTGAGGCTAATACGGTAACTGCTAAACATTAGCTAGCCGGTTCAGAGAGTCATGCCGTAAATTCATTAAGGTTGGCTACCCGCTAAGAATAGACCATTGTGTAACCGTTAATCAGCTCTCTCATGCTTGTTGATTTATTTTGTAATTTTATTAATACATTTACACTCCGACGTTGCTATGTTTTTGCAACTGACTGTACGTTTTTTAGTTGAAATAGCGTTTGTTGTTTGCCGGAATCATTCGTGACGTGGCCTTGGGTTTTGATACATAGCTAGGTTAGCATAGCTAGCTTGATATGGCGACTTTTCGCTTTGGCTGAAACACTTTTTCTTGACTGTCAAGGTACGTGGGGAATCTTTCTCGAGACGTGACGGAGGCCCTAATCATGCAGGTGTTCGCTCAGATTGGCCCCTGCAAGAGCTGTAAAATGATTGCCGATGTAAGTATTAAATAATGTGGCTACCACATGCAATAACCCAATTGTCCTAAGAATGGGACAGATTGTGCTGCTACACTGACAGGATGTTTTCTGCTTCAAGTCGGCAGGTAATGATCCTTACTGCTTTGTGGAATTCTACGAACACAACCATGCTGCCGCCGCCTTGTCTGCAATGAATGGGCGAAAGATATTGGGAAAGGTAAGCTATTGTTTTAAAGGATGAAGTCCCAAAAACGCTCCTGACAATGGTGAACAAAGTGTATGTTTGTGACTGCCTAAGCAAAGTGCAGTAATCTAAAAGATTTGAGCGCGCATTCACACAACACGTAAGTATCGTATTCTTCCCGCTGATCAAATCGCAGTAATGGTTTCACAAGGACTTGTTTTGGTTTTCAGAACATGATCTGCACACAGCAGGCAGGATCTTTAAAGTTTTTATTACTGCTTGGTGTGTATTAGGATAAATACTTAAGTTTTACAGTAGCAGCTTCAAAGGACACAAACTTCACAAGTTAATTTTGCTTGTGTTATCACACTCCATTTTTAGTTAGTAATGACCAACTCCCTTGGTCAAGAAAACCTGTTTCAGAAGCTTTTGTTTGTGTTGCGATGAGCATGTTTTTGTTTTGTTTATCTTTTTCTGTTTGGTTTGGGTGCTCCCGGGGTTCTTAGTGGGGTGCTGTGTAGTAGTGGATGGCAGAGGAAACCGTGAAGCAGCATAACGGGCAACGTGTTTTCACTTTGCATGTTCTACTTCACAATTTCAAAGTTGTGAGACAGTGGTGGCCTTTGTGCAACAATCCTGAGGGAACTACGTCAGAAAACTGGTGGGAGAGGCTTTTCTTATGCAGCCTCAAAGCATATGTGTGATAGATTATGATTTTTTGTAAAATATATATCCCATAAGATCGGGTTCTGAATGTGAATTTGTGCATGAACAAGTTCACATAGATTGACCTGGGATTGCCATCAGTTTTCCTGGGACTGCTCGTTTTTTTGTATGATGCCCAGCTTTGTGAAATAGTCTCAGGCCGCCCATATATTACCCATGGGTTTTCAATATCTGAATCATTTGGGCCTCTTGTGTCATCTTACCTGACTTACTCTTCAGTACAAACTTGTGCTCTCCTTTATGTGAGATTCTATATTTTACCTTTTTTCCCTGTCTTTGTCCTTACTCATCTTTGCACTTTATTCGCACACCTGCTTCAGAATGGTGACCACCATGGTAAAAATATATTCAGTGCAAATATTTTATCCTCAACAGGTATTGAAGGCCCAATTGAGGAGTTATACAAGTTGATAAAAATCACTCTGTTGTAAGTCACTTTAGACCTTCTACTCCGTAGAATATTTTTTTTTCACTCCAAGACCTCAGTTTCTTTTTCAGCTTGTTTTTATTTGTTTTTGAGTGATCAGGTGTTTTTTTTCTTTCTTTTTATTCTTTCGTCCCACATTGCATTAAGTGATTCAGTGGTTCAATTCAATAAGCTCATGCCTCTTAACATCACAGAAAGTGCTATGGTGGTTTTTGTCGAGTCCAAAAAGCTACCTTATATCGTAATGTTGTTTCTTTCTCTGTCTCCCCTCTTCTCCATCCCCTCCCAGGAAATGAAAGTCAATTGGGCCTCTATGCCGAGCAGTCAGAAGAAAGACACAAGCAGTGAGCAAACCCCTTCAATTTTTACAGTTAATGAGAATTATTTTGTAAGTGACTGGACTAGGCCTGCTGGTGGTGGTGTTTTCCTTTGCGATTTTATTTCTCCATTCTTGTCTCCAGACCATTTCCACGTCTTTGTCGGTGACCTGAGTCCTGAAATTACCACAGATGATGTCCGAGCTGCCTTTGCTCCATTTGGAAAAATATCGTAAGTTCCTCAAAAGGCATGTTGTCAAATGGATTTGTTGTGACTTACATTCGCACAGGTGTTACTCAGCCTCTTGTCTTTGGCAGGGATGCCCGTGTGGTGAAAGATCTGGCCACAGGGAAGTCCAAGGGCTACGGCTTTGTTTCATTCTTCAACAAATGGGTAAGAGCTTGATTCTAGTAGTATTGTCTTAGGTGCTAAGATACATGTGTTATGGCCGTTTGTTTTATTGCTTTGCACTAAAGCAAAGTCCATCTTTTCGAACCTCCTCTTGTTGACTGTCACTCCCTTGTTACTCCTTTTTTTTTTTTTTTTTTTGCTGATCATAAAATCGCACTGCATTTGTATGTTGAAAAGTGAAGTAATTTCTTGCTCTTAAAGTCCTCTGTCTTTCTCTGGGCTGGTTGACAGGATGCTGAGAACGCCATTCAGCAGATGGGGGGCCAGTGGCTCGGCGGCCGACAGATTCGGACAAACTGGGCTACGCGGAAGCCTCCAGCTCCCAAAGCTGCGTCTGAGTGTGAGTGGAGCAACCCTGGAATGGATAGTAAAGAAGTTGAAAGAAACACAAAGTCTTCTTGCTGTTATTAATTACCATTTGTGTTGTTAACTCATAAGTCGTACCCTAAAGAAGCACAAAAAAGGTTGATTCTATTACTCCTGTTGATGATGCCGTTGATCTGTTGTCAACCATAAAATCCTGTTGATATGGCACTACCTACAGTGTGTGCCCGGATGTGTTAAACAATTGGAAATAACCTGTCAGTTTTGTTTTTGCAGCCAATACAAAGCACCTCTCTTTTGATGAGGTCCTGAACCAGTCCAGTCCTAGCAACTGCACTGTGTATTGTGGAGGGGTGGTCACGGGTCTCTCAGGTTGGTCTCAAGAGCTCCAGTTGGTCTTTGGTGTGCAATGCATGCTGGGTCTTTTGTGACAGGGGTATCAACACTGTGTGATTGCCTGTATTTTCGTTACAGAACATGTGATGAGACAGACGTTCTCCCCATTTGGCCACATCATGGAGGTTAGAGTATTTCCTGAAAAAGGCTACTCCTTTATAAGGTATTTTATTTCCATGTCCATCTTCAATTTTTTTTACAATTATCGACACATACAAGGGACTATACAAGGGATTTTTTTCCTCTTTATTCTACTTTTTCATGGTACACGCCTGTTTGTAAACCTTAAAGTAATGTTTCCTAAACTGTGCCTAATACACGGGCTACCCGTCAAATAAAAAATCTACTTCAGTTAGGCCACACCAATCATTTGCTAAGTGGACCTATGTTTCATTAAGCTCAATTGATTGTTCTATTCTTGCATGCTTTTGGAAAAGGTAGTTTTACAGGAAGGTGCCATTGTTTTTAGGGTTCTCTCAAGTCCCATAAATGGGTCAAGGGTCGTTTTAAGGACACAGGACTGACCAAACACACAGGCAGTTGGTGTGAGCCAAAGATTTGTATCCAATCACTCACTAGCTTGTCTGTTCCAGGTTTAGCACCCATGAAGAGGCAGCTCACGCAATTGTCTCTGTGAATGGCACGTCTGTAGAGGGGCACACAGTCAAGTGCTACTGGGGCAAAGAGACGCCGGACACAATGAACCCCATGCAACAGATGCCTCAGGTACTTCTCCCATTCCAGCTTCAGTATTCTGTATTCTACATTCTACATGTTTCACATATGTGTGACATTCAGTATGCTTTGTCACTCACACTGTACCTTATTTTTTGTTTGTGGTTCCTCAATGGTGAATTAAATTGGTTAGTTATTCATTCTGAGACCTCAGAGATTTTAAAAAAGAATTTTAAAGACCCATCTCTTTACTAAGATTAGTTGTTCAACTGTTTATCATGTTTACTAATATCACATTGGCTAATATTATGCAAATACAAACTACTGTTCTGTTTTTATTATAATAGTTCTTAGGACAATAGTCTTACTTAGGACACAGAACTTTGGCATGACCTGCCCCCATAATTTCACTTGCTCAATTTACCGCGCCACTGACAATGGAGCTGCAAGAACAGGTTGGCCCTTTCGATGGGGAGTTTGAATGTAATAAGAACAAAGACGGGAAAATAAACACGTTATAATTTGCATGCACTGCAGTAAGGAGTTTCAGTTTCACCGGAGCTTTTCGATCTTAAAGTAGGCTACCACTTCAGTTATTAGGCTACCAATAACAACCGCGTCACTATTGTCACAACGCAGTGTGCATAAATGTCTACAAACATTGCTGTATGTAATAACCTGTTAAGGATGCCTGTTTGACCGTGTTTTAACTTTGTCACGGGAGACGCCTATTAAAGACAGTCAAAGATATTACTGTTCTTATCCGAAGGGGGACAGTAGAAATGGAGATGATCAACAAACAACGGAGAAACATCCAGAAGCATACTCATAATCATGTCAAGGTTTTGGTTACCATATTTCTGCTGTTAGGCTCGTGGTACAAGATCTCGCGAGATGTGTCTGGTCTTGCAAGAACGTGACAAAAAGGGATATTTGTGTTTATTATTTATTTATAATATTTTATTTTTTTGTGCAATTAATTGGCTGTCAGTTTGTGGCAAAATACTTTGCAGTGTTTTACATGTTATTACTGCATATCATTCATCAAAAAAGAAGTTTCATAAAGTTGATTTCAAAATGGACATGCATTTTTGCATGTTTTATTTTTGCATATGTTTGTTATATATTTAAACATTGAGGAAAAAAAAAAAAGTCTAAAAGTCTTGTCTCCTTCTCGTGTCTCGTCTCGTGGGAAAAGCGTCTCGTCATACCCCTAGCACTTTGTAAAAAACGAGCGAATCGGAAAAGCTGTACAAATGTACGTCAATTTGAACATTAGCTATGCAGTTAACCCGCCCTCAAGAAACGTTAGGCTGCCTGCAGACAGACCCACTAGATGGAGTGTCAGTGTTAGCCAATCGGAGATGATACATTTGCATATCATTAATATTCATAAGAATCCTCTTGAGCTATCCCTGCTCTCGTTTTCACCTAACTAAAATAGCTTGAAACAAGACAACCACAGCATTTTTTTTGTCGAAACCAACTCTCATGACATTATCTTAGATAAGAGACCACAACAAAATTAATGAAAATACGATGGAATGAGACCTTTAACATTGTGGCAGATGTCACAATAGGGCCATTGAGAGTTAGATTGCACAGTTCATGGCGCTAACCCAACCCAACTGCCTAGGGTCATGAAAGGCTGCAAATGTTCAGTCCCTCAGGTGTTAATATAACATCATTATAATCTCAAGATGTTGTCCCACATCATTAGAACCGGTCAATCCATCGAAGTCTAGGGGCCTATTGCACAAAACTAGGATAAGGGATTAAGCCGGGATATCTTGGCTATACTGGCAAATGATTGGCTAATTCAGCCAGGATAACCAAGATATCCCGGCTTAATCCCTTATCCTAGTTTTGTGCAATAGGCCCCTGGTTAGTGTAGTGGCAGCCTGTCATGAGAGTTCAAGGGTGAGAGAAATTATGGGGGAGCATATGGGCAGGATGGGAGTGGGGGCATCTAGTGCTGTGTGCGTTATACCACATGTGCATATATGTACAGATATAAGCTATATTGAGAGGGAGGAAGAGAGATCAAATGGCTAAATGCCTTATAGTTGTATAATGTTGTATGGAGTTATTTGTAATCACTATCCATTGATTTGTCTCCTTTTCTCTCTCTGTCGCCTTTAGCAAAACAAGGTAGGCTACAGCCCCGCTCAGCCCTACGGCCAATGGGGCCAGTGGTACGGCAACACCCAGCAGATCGGCCAGTACGTCCCCAACGGGTGGCAGGTGCCCTCCTATGGGATGTACGGCCAGGCCACCTGGAACCAGCAGGGCTACAAGTAGGATGGAGGAGGGATGAGGGATGGAGAGGGGTAAGACACCTCCGTCACCGGGTTTCCGCCAAAATCACACGCCGGACCACAACCCCCCCGAGCCCTGCTGCGAAATACACAACAGGCGGAGGCTTGAATTGACCCACCAAACACAATATACTTAACCTATACCGTATTTTTCTCACGTAAGGAGATTTGATCCCTACATTTCTGTCTTTCCTCCCCCTCTTTATTTTGAAATGCTCTGTAAACGGGACACTGCAGCTTTGCTGCTGCTTTTTTGAAACGGACTTGTTACTTTTTTTTTTTTTCTTCATTTTTTTTTTTCCCTTTTTTTTTTTTTTTGTTTTTTTTTTTTTTTTGCTTTTTTTCCCCCATTTTTGGCTCAGCGACAGTTTCAACGATAAGCTGCCAATTTGGTAAAACTCCCAGGTCTGATCCAGATGTGGGCTGGACTCATGGACTGATTGTCAAATGTCCTCCCAGCATCCTTTACCATGGAGGGTTGGGGTGGGTGCCAGATGCTTCTGTGTGTACAGTCCTGTCTCTCTTTTTATCCATTCCTTTGCATTCTTCCTGTGCTTGCTCATTGCTCTGACAGAGAAACTGAATGGACATAATATGGTCACATAATTTATTTGTATGACTTTGAGCCCTTACTGAAAGATAATGAGTACCCTCTTTATGTTAAACTATTGTATTTACGTCAGATATCAAAGGGGGTTGGGGGGGTGGGTTTACTTGGCATCTTTCAGGTCCCGATTGAGGATTGGCTTTTCCCATGGTCTGTTTTTTTTTCTTTTTTTTTTTCTTTTTTTTTTCTTTGTTTTGTTTTGTTCATGGGTTAAGTTTTTTAAATAAACTAGAAACTTGCCTTTTTTGTTTTTCATAAAGAAACATTTGTTGTGTATGATTTGTGTATGACATTATGAAAGATGCTTAAAAATCAGGTTGTATTCCAATGGAGACATCAGTAAATTCATCTATGTGAAAGAATTATACTCTGCTTTTTCCTTCAGTCCCTCCATGGTTCTAATGAGAACATTAATTTTATCCACAATCTAATCTGGGCTGATCTGTAGAGTCGAGATATGCAATCTTAGCTAAACTGTCTCGCTTTTCTCCTGTGTGTTTGGCACTTTGACATTAGTAGACCAAAGACATCTATGGCCACAGTAGCTAAATTATTTATAAGTGTTAAAAGCATTGAAGATGCTGCTACTAATGTTTTAAGTGCGTCACAGTACATTTTAGTGGTAATAAACCCGTTTTTGCAGGATTTTGAAAATCCCTCAGAAATTCATCTTTGTCATGTAAATAATAAATGAAACCATTCTGGAGGTTTTAGCATACCTGTTCAAAAGTGTTCTCCCATCAAATACTTTGATTAAAAACATTAACTGAATATATCTGGCACTGTTCACTAATGAATTTCTTTTTCCATCTTTCCTATTATTCTGGTAATTATATAAGAAGTAAGAAAGAATTCTTATTTCACAACTTGAAAGTTCCAAGTACAGTTTTGATAAATTCCTAGCATGAAGCATTTCTTTCGTTCTTTGAAAAAAATATCCTGTCCATTATTTTTTCTTGTAAAATAGAGTAATTGATGGAAATATACCCTTAATTTGTAAATACAGCAAAAGACGACATGATTAATTTCGTTGCCTTATTTAGTAGTAGATCACTTGGGTTCCACCTGTCGGGGCTGTGCCTGAGGATACCTACAGAACAAAACTTTTTTTTAAAGGGGTATTTCATTCCTGTTTTTTGAGATATCAATGCTACTTTGATCAATACTTTCTTGCTTTGTCTGATTAAAATGCTGATGCATGGAAAAAAATGACTTGGAAGTTTGATTTTGATGTTGAATCTGCTTTTTTCATATAAAGAATCTGCCAACCTGTTTGGCATCAGCAATCATTTTACAAATCGAGTGTATCATATTGTATAAAATTATATCGTAGGCTATTCATATAGTGGTATGTGGCATATGGTCTAGCTTTTTAGTTGGGGTTCACTGATCACCATGATGATCTGCTAATCACCCCTCTGCTAATCGAGCTCCACTGGTTGCCTCTGGCGGCTCGCATCAAATTCAAATCACTGATGCTGACTTACAAAGTGCTTAGAGGATCTGCCCCTTTTTATCTAAGCGCTCTCATAAAGGCTCAGGCTACCACCCGACAACTCCGGTCCTCCAATGACTGTCGACTGGCAGTCGCGGCACCTCGCCCATGACTCTTGTCATGTATCGTCCCACGCTGGTGGAATGACCTACCAAAAACAATCAGAACAGGGCCATCTCTGGAGGCCTTCAAAAGGCTCTTAAAGACCCAGCTATTCAGAGAACATCTTCTATCCTAGCACTAAAATGAACTGAAGCACTATTCCCTAGCACTATGCTCCTTAAGGTTTCTGCTATGTACCTTGATTGTTATCCTCTTTTTGTAAGTCGCTTTGGATAAAAGCGTCTGCTAAATGCATAAATGTAAATGTAATGTAATGATGACTTCAAAATGTAATGTAATGTAAATGTGAACCTAAATTCTATACATGCCCCTCTGCTGTCCTGCTAACCTGCAACCAGTGTTAGGCTTGTGGTGTGTCTGCCTGGAGCTTTGGCTGTTTGCTAGACAAACCTGAGCAGATCTGTGGCCATCAGGTGGGGTGGGTCCACCTGTGCTCCTACAGCTTCTCCTCCTCCTCAGAAGCTTCTGCTTTGGCCTCAACACCGTTGACATCACACGTCTGCGGTGGCCTGTAAACATCGGCTCAAAGTAAGTGATTTTCCTCTGACAGTAAGAACTTCTCTTCCTTGAATCTATGATAGGTCCTAGATTTGTGTACTACTTTAACACTTGTGGCCTGTCAACATTGACACAAAGTAAGTGATATTCCCCCTCCATCATAGATTTTCTTCCTAGATTTGAGTACTACTGGAAATCTTGTGTGTCTACATCATACTGTTCTCTGTTCTCCAAGCAAAGAAGACAAGCTTTGAACGAATAGACAGTGAGTGTTATTTCTGCTTTCAGGGCAAATCTTGCTGAGGCATGACCTGAGCTCAAACACTGAGGCTTTGTATGGCTTCAAACATCCCTTTATTTTATTTATTTGCTCTGTTTTGCTTTGTGTCTGTTGTTGGGGGTGAAGATGGTCATTTTCTTTGGCTTCACACTGGATCCTCTGTGCTGTACCTCCTTAATCAGATTAAGTGATTCTGATTGCACTTAAAGACACCCAGAATATAATTTCTCACACCTAGCCTTCACTCTTGTCCATCTTGTCATGTTAACACAACAAGTTTGATTGTTATCCTCGTTTTGTGATTGTTATCCTCGTTTTGTAAGTCGCTTTGGATAAAAGCGTCTGCTAAATGCATAAATGTGAATGTAAATGTAAACTCCCACCAAATAATTCGGCAATTCCAAAGAAGGTGGACTTTTGGTTACATCTCTAATGATTTTTTGTGACCATATTTTTTGTTTTGAGATGTAAAGGTTTTTTGTACAGTCATCTGTGTGGAATACTGTATTTACGCATTTTCTGTCATACTGTGAAATTGGTCTAGCCTGGCTTGTGACAAAGCTCATAGGAGCTTAGTCTGGCCATCCTACATTACTAAATGTCTTCTGGGAGGCAGGCTTAACCTGCGTCCATCAGATGCCTCTGTATACTACTTGACGAATCTACAACCAATCAGACCACTCATTCCGATGACGTATGCGTAAGCTCGTTTCTCATTGGTGCCCACAGATTTGGGAAAAATAATTCCTCTAAATCGGCACGATGGCCATACTGACTTGCGAAATTGAATGTAGCGTCACAAGAAGTATGAGCGGGCCCAGGCTAGAATTGGTCTACTAATTAAGATAATTAGATAGAAATAATTTGGGTTTGCTAGAATGTTCACCGATGTTACTGCTCACTAGTGATGGCCAGATCGTATTGAGGCTTCAAGCATTTCACATAATTTTTATCTGATGCTCCGTATCGATGCGTGTGTCAAAATGGAGAGATCACGTGACGTGACGTTTGAGGCCTCGTTTGCCGAACCTGCCGTGCTAGCGCGTTGAATCTAGGTTAAATTTGGTGGGACATTTCGACTTTAAAGATGTCCCATGAAGAATATGCGCTCATGGGTTTTTGATAGTGGTTGGAAACAGTTTTTCAGAAGTGTTTTTTTTTTTGTTGCTGTTTGGGAGTAGCCACTTTGATCAAATTTCTCCCAATAAGGTGGATTATGTTAAATAAAAGGCTAGACAGTGTTATTTAACATGTAAAAATATAAAAGACCAAACAGAGAAGTTGAATCATTTAGAATTAAAGATGTAGATGCACACATTACTCATTACATACAATCTTTGAGTTACCTATTCTATTCATTTCTGTTATGGAAATCATTGAATGGGTTCAGGAGATCATTCATTTCACAATGTCTGTGAACAAATGTTGACAAGTTGAAGAAAACTTGACTGTGCGAAGAATAATTCATATGTAGACATGTTCCTACAGATATGTGGTTCAGATCTGTCCCATTTAAGCAAAACAACAAAAAAGTAAACATGATGATGAAACCACCTGCAATGTGAGACGCTGAATGTGGGATGTAATTTAGGACAAGAACTCTCATTTATACAAAGTAATTTTGGCAGTTAATGTAATTAACTGTAAGTGTTTTTGTTGTCTAGTTTTACTTTTTTCTGCCTTTTGTTGAGACTGTTGCTGGGCTCTATTTTTAAATAACCATAAATCTCCCATATAACAATAAAAATCCCACTTTCAACTACTGATATGTTGTCCTTGGCCTATTTTCAAACAAATAGTGTTAATTTTCTTAATATCAATAATATATTTAAGTTTACAATGTCCAAACTTTTCTGAAATTGGGTTATAGTTGAATAGCAGTGTTGAGAGAGAAAATAGGTAGATGGTCTGTAAAACATTGTTACTCATCATTACTACTCATCTTTAGGCCATATCTGATCTGATTATGTCGCCTCTACAGATTGTATCCGACTGGGAGCGAAACCACGGCAACAACCTCATCAGGCTGGGCTTCATGGACGTCTCAGAGCTGCCTGGTCCCGGGGCGCTCCGCTCTCCTCAGCATGCAGGTGCAGGTGTATATAACATTAGGAACATACTGTATTTATATACATTGTACATTGCTCAAAAAATAAAGGGAACACTAAAATAACACATCCTAGATCTGAATGAATTAAATATTCTTATTCAGTACTAACCCTATGTTCTTTACATAGTTAAATGTGCTGACAACAAAATCAAATGATTGTCAATCAGTGTTGCTTCTTAAGTGGACAGTTTGATTTTAACAGAAGTGTGATTGACTTGGGAGTTACATTGTGTTGTTTAAGTGAGCAGCTTATATTGACTGCTCTATTTGAACCATGGGTTACACAGGGCCCTGTGGAGGTCAGTGCTCCCCCCGCCCCAAAGGATGTGAAGGGTGAGGGCCACATGGAGGTAGAGAGACAGATCTCTAGAGTGGCAATGTGAATCATTGAAACAGTCAAAAGGAGATAGACACAAATCCACATAATCACGATAGAACTAAATCTAGTTTTCTAGTCTTTTTCAAGAACCTTAGTAGTCTATTGCTCACTTTAAGTGTAGGATTCATTTGTAAACCTTACAGTTAGACTCTAATGGTTGACTAACAGTCTGTCTTAAAATCATAATATCCCACTTTAATGGTCTTCCCTTTTGTGGTCAAACAGAGCAGAGGAGCAATCTTGGAGGAAGCTTTATGAGGAAGCCATGCACACTGAAAGGATTTCTTCTGAATACCTCTCCAGCACTTTCACAGACATTCACCAAGGCCAGAAAGCAAGTGTTGCTCCAGTGTTGTGTTGGGAATCTGGCTTTAAGAGAGAGTTGCCAGAGAAATAGTGAAATGTCTGTCATGTCTGCACTCCTCACAGGTTCTGTTTCCTTACATGTGCTTTTGATTGGGATTTGTTTGGGATTGTTTAGAATTTTGGTAAATGTCAAGTTCAGTTTTTTGGATTGTGTGTTTTATACCGTACTTTGAAATGGCACAAGTACACAATGGGTGTTTTAGGTAGCGTACATCTAGACCGTCATGGCATATGGAATATGTATGTATCGATACTGACTTTTTGAGTTGTGAGTTTTTTTCTGAGTTTTTTTTTCTGTTATAGAGACAGTTTTTTGTTGCATTTACCACTCTGACATTGATGAAATAATGGCTGTGCTCACTTACACGTTTTGACCACAAGGTGGCAAACTCAGGCCACTTTTCTCAAATTTCTTAGAACTGATGTAGGCAGAACCTGCTCAGTTTGTCAGCTTGGCTTTTACTGTAAAGTTTCCTACGGTTTACTGCTGTAGTCTGTTGTTGATTGGTGTGTATCATGTGCATATGCGCATTGCTTCTATGAGTTACCACAGCAAATAAGTCATTAAATGCGCTTATATTTAGACTTATATTCTTTAAATGTGCATTGGTCCATTTCTTCAAATAAGTGTGGATTTACATAAGCTCTAGTTGCAGGTAGTGATTAGCCTGGGCCCGCCCATACCTCCTGTGACGCTACATTCAATTTCGCGAGCAAGTCAGTCTGGCCAGGCTGCCGTTTTAGAGGAATTATTTTCCCAAATCTGTGGGCACCAATGAGAAACGAGCTTACGCATTGGAATGAGTGGTCTGATTGGTTGTAGATTCGTCAAGTAGTATACAGGGGCATCCGATGGACGCAGGTTAAGCCCGCCTCCCAGAAGACGTTTGGTAATGTAGGATGGCCAGACTAAGCTCCCATGAGCTTTGTCGCTCAAGCCAGGCTAGGTAGTGATAGGAATGGGTAAAAAGTTATCAAGAGTTCTTGGATGGATCCTCACCTTTTCACATTAACCACCTACATGCATACGCACGCATGTGACGCATGCACGTGCAGATTCTGTTAAAATGCAAGGCGGCATTAACTCCCTTTGCCAGTCACAAAGTGCCATCTGTCTGTCTGTTTGTCTGTATGTCTGTCTCATTGACAGTGTGAGCTCGATGCCTGCCATGCCTGTCAGCTGTGGCAGCCGAGTAGAGCAGAGAGCAGTGTGGAGCAGACAGACAGACAGGCAGGGGGGCAGGCAGAGAGACAGGCCGACAGGCAGGCAGAGGCGGGATTGACAGGCTGATGAATGGGTCCTGTTCCCTGGGCCGTCCCCATTCGCAGACTGAGCATTAATATTGGGAGAGGCTGTCAGTGGAAAGAGGGGCACGTCAGCGGATGAGTTAGCGGGCAGATTAGAAGTGAAATCTATCACGCTCCGTCCTGGTCTCGTCCGCCACGCTTCTTGCCTCGCCTTGCCGACACCCCTGCCACCACCGTGTCCGCTGACTCTCGAGTGCACTGTCTCAACTTTCGCTCATTCTCTCTATCCTTCTCTTATTTTGGTTGCTTTTCTCTCTCTCTGTCTCTCAGTCGTCAGTCCTCTCTGACACATCCCAGCGCTACATGTGCTCCACAAGCTAATGTCAGCCTGTCCGTCTGCTGGCCGTCTCCTCTGTCTCCCACCTCTCATCTTTACTCAGCTGCACTGTAGTTTGTGTGACAGCCGCGCTGATGTTTACAAAAGTTCTTTTCACTGTCACAACACTTGGGGATTTTATGCCAGTGTTATGAAACGGATCAACGTCTTATAAACTCCTGGCTTTCTGCTTATTCTTTCCCATATGTAGTTTGTTTTGGTTGTCCAATCTGCTCGGGCTTGCCGAGCCACGTTTCATTTCCCTCCGTCCCGTCACAGTTTATCGTCTGTAAACATTACGCATGACTGTAGTTGTGCAGTAGGCCCTACACTGCCTGATTGTCTTAGAATCCTTGAAGCATTCAGATCAGATAGGCTGGTTGGCGTGACCTTTATCCCAGTGCTCTGTGCTTGAAAGCCTGCTTGTGTGTGTGTGTATGCATGGCGTGTGTGTGTGACTCATCAAAGTCCGGAGGAGGATGATGAGTATGTTTTGGACCGTTTGGAGGAAGATGAGGAGATGCAGGACACCACATGGATGTTCGATACAGGACACCACTGGGATGTTTGATGCAACCCAAACCTGCTTGAGGGAGCCTCACTGGTAAATAAGTTTGCACAGGCAGTTAGACATCTAACATTTAACAGTAAAAGTTCAGCTCCTGTCTGCCCCGATCTTGTGAACACCATATGTCAAGAGCACCTGAAGGCATGTGCTTCAAATTTGATACAGATGTTCAGCTTGGCCCAGAGATGACCTGATATAGTTTTTGAGGTGAGAGGTCAAAGTTTAAGGTTACTGTGTGACCCTATGTATGCCCCATTAGTGTAAAGATAATATCTCAAGAACACCTCAAGGCACATGCTTCAAATGTATGGTTGTTCAGTAAAACTGAAAAAAAAAAACGAACTGAAGATGAAGATTTTGGAGCTTAAAGGTCACAGTTCAAGGTCACTGTGCCTACATGTGAAACATGCCTGCGTTCCTAATGATATTGGTATCACTGACACCAAATACTGATGTTTATGACCTTGGTCATCTACGTCTATGTGTGTGTGTGTGTGCGTGCGCGCGCTTTCGTGTGTGAAGACATGTGCTGTGTGTGTGTGGTCCTCAACACCTTCAGCAACCCTAAGTATGTTAAGTCGTTCATGCAGGACAAGGAGACAAGGAGCATCCTGTTCTGCATCAACCACTTCTGCACACTCTGATCGCCCTCTCATCCTCAGGGCCTGCACGGCTGCCACAGCAGCCTCAGGCGCCCTGGATGAGGTCCGTCTCTGGCAGGATATTCCTGCACTAGTGTGTGTCAGTCCAAGAGGATCTGTAAAAAAGTTTTTATATCGCTCTTTTTTTGCCTTTTGGAGAGTGCGAGGGGATGTTTTACAGGCCTGTGCTGAGCTGCTGTCGGGTATTTCAGCGAACACATTACTGCATTATGGTCCAGCCTCAGCCTTAATAAATCTCAGTACAGTACTGTAAGTAAGGTGAGGAGACGGTGCCTTGAGCAGATGGCGCTGCCAGGGGCTGGGCATGTCTGTGTGGGCTGAGGGTGTAGATTTCAGATTGTGGCAAGCTGAGTGAGGCTATTTTCCTAATGGCCCTCCTAAGGTCATGGCAGTAAGCAGCCAGGCCTGGAGTCGTCTGCACTCAGGAAAAGTCAAGTAACCACTTAAAATGTCTTGTGAGTTGGCAAAATTAGTAATAGTTCCAGGTCCACACTGTATGTCTGGTTTCCATGGTAACAACAATGTTTGGGTGACACAGCTATTAACGGCTGCGTGTGTGGTGGCGGAGAGTGCCGCACGCGTGGCTGTTCACGAACGTGCGGTGCGGTTGAGGTGGCACGACGGGTAGATGGAACTTGGAATGCACGCAGACAGTGCCCGGAAAAGAAGACGTGCAGGCTGGCGGGCTGGCGTTTTTGTGCCGAGGCAGCCCGCGGGGGATTCTACGCCGCCATGCCCATGCCGCGTGTGAGCTAACCGCTAGCGCAAAAGTCTGCCGAGCGACAGAAAGAAAATAAACATGTTACAGTAATTAACCTTGACGGGCTTGATGTGCCGCCAACAGCAGAAATGTGCTAATGACACAATAAATCCATAATTAAGACACGCTGTCTGCTAAGAGCGACACAGCGGCTGGGTCTGACCGTACAGCAGTCTGCGAGGCATGAAGAATGAAGGAGGGGTGAGGGGGTAGTGGAGGTGTTAGTGTGGGTGGGGGAGGAGTGTGTTTTGATTAATAGACAGGAAATTAAATGTAGTTGGAGAAAAGGCAAGTATCGCTATTGTCTGTGAAATTGGAGTGGATGGTAACAGTGAGACTACTCAGCCCTTTTACTCAATCAATGTGATAAATGACAAGAATTGATTAAAGTATATGTCTCATATGCTGTATGTCATGCTTGATAGTGTCAGAAGATGTGGTTTTTTCTGTTTTTTTAGTCTGTTCTTCTGGCCTCTCCACCTTCTTTTAGGGAAAGGAACCACAGTGCCTCTGTTGGTGGAGCTTGGTACTGCGCTCTTTATCCCCCACAGACCACCGGCACCTAACTTTTGTTCTACAAAAACACCAGATTATTGATGGCCTAGATGAAAGACTGACCTTGAGCTCTGGTTATGTACATGTATAATGCATTTAAATGCAGAGCCTGTGAAGCTGCTAGAAGCTCTGTTTGTGTGTGTGTGTGTGTGTGTGTGTGTGTGTGTGTGTCCCTCCACTAGTGAATGCCTCCAGCATGTGGTTTGTGGCTGATGTAGAGGAGCTGAAGAGCTGCCCCCGTGTGTCTTTGACACAGGCGTTTGCCGTCGGCTGTGTGCTCTCCACGGACCGACTGAATTTGCTCATGGCAGACGTGTTCTGCCTTTCCTCTCTCTCTCTCTCTCCCTCTCATCCTGTCCATTTATCCTTCCGTCCTTTTCTCTCCACTCTTTCGTCATTCTTATTACCTCAAAGCTGGAGCTTTTACTTGATCCTGCTTCTGAGTTTGTACTGTTCAGAGACAAAGACAGAAGAGATGCAGGATATATCTTAGTCAAGGGGATCATACTCGCAGTCATTTTTTAGTCTGACCTTTTCAATCTATTTTCATCAAGAATATAATAGATACTTCCTTGCCCCCTTAGGGAAAAATATTTATCAGTGTGTGAACATTCTCTGCTGGGATGTCTGTAGCAGGGAAGGACACATTGAGATGATCTGTACATTTGACATACAACACTAAAACTTATCACAGAGATGGTATAGTATGGCATTAAAGTCTCACAAGAATCCGCAGTATTCAAACCCTATAGACATGCTTAATAGAAACTTTAAAGCGTATCCTTTTAAGATGTTTAGGAAATGAATCATTGTGGTATAAATGATCATATGGTTGCTGTGTTTTGAAAGGGCATGCAACCAATCATTTTGCAAAAAATCCCTACAAATCCCTCCTTGTTATTTGTCTGAGACGTTCTTTAATGCCAACATGCCAAACCTGATCGACACGCTGGTGACGGGTGACAACATGCCCGCCCTGGAGCCCCAGCTGGCATAGGGCGACCATCTGCGCCAGGGCAGTGTGAGTCCGCGACTGAGTGCGCTACGCCAACGCTCCAGACTGGCACAGCTGCGCCTCTGCCGCATGCGTGTAGGACGCTGCATTTCGCATGCCACCCCAAGTAGTCTCTGGGCACCTCTTAGCTCCTAAAATCCTTCTAGAAGGTTCACATTGCATAGACATTAATTAGCAGATGTTGCCTGATTATTAGTTTGTAGTATGGAGTCTGTAGGATTCAGGCTGAGGGTACATGAAGCGTCTGAAAGTGATACGATGTACTGTTGGGGTCAGCCTTCTCATCTCATGTTAGAATCAACTTTGTATGGAGAAAACTGTCTGACTCACTAAAATACCCTCACGGAAATGTACAAAAGGGGCCTTGGCATAGTGAGAAGTGCTGATTATTGGAGCACTTATGGTTTAAAGTCTTGGGACTTTTATTTAATTGAATGTTCCTCCAGCCTTACGCCTGGTGAGATTTGTTCCAAAAGACTGATGCTACACCTTCTGCTTGGAACAATCCTTAAACTACAGTGGCTATAATATATTATTATAATAATTATTTTTATATATTATTATATTATATAACATTTTTCAAAAGAGACTTGGCCAAAATAGCAGAAGTTTCATATTTTTATATATACAGCAGATCCATTATCTCAACAACACTAACCTGATAACCTGGCTAAGTAATATGTATATAAATAATATGAATCCTGCGACTGAAACTGCAGAATGAGGCCCACAGTTTCAAGGGCCATTTTGTTAATCATAATGAACTTGCTTAGGCTTTAATAGGCTATAATCAGTACATTTCAATAGAGCTATCAAGTATCTAATAGTGGTAAATGTAATTGTCGCAATGTTGGCAACCATTTCTGGCATTGTTTTTTTTTTGCTGAACAATAACTTTGCACAGTTGCCATAAAAAACACATGCAGCTGGATTGCAATTGCAGTTTTATGAGATTGCTCAATTCCATTACAGACATATATATTCCAGTGTTTACTGTGAGCTCAAGCATTTATAGGGCACAATTTACAACCACCTTTACTGCAACTGCAGGCCGATCTTAGACAGCATTGTAAATGTTCCCTGTAAGTGTCACATTTAGACATCCAGCAAATCTTGCACCATCATTACCGAGCAGTTAAACCAAACACACACACCTCGGCACATATCACACACGCATCAGCAGTGCAGTATGGGGACTTCTAAGGCCACTCCATTGAACTGAGAGCATTACTCCTACTTTGGCGGTATAGCATTTATAGGCAGGCCTCTAAGTACCCTCTCAACTGAGCAGACCAAAGACATACAGAACCATACCCCCATTACTGTGTTGCATGGGCCCCCTTCCATACACATTCCTCTGTGTGTGTTCTAGAACAGGCCCAGTTCATGTTCTACAGTTCGACAGTCTTTGGTTTAGCTCATACAGTCAATTGCTTAGCTCCCCATCCCCCCCCAATAATGACTTTTTTTTTTCTCAAGAGGTTCAGCTATAATTCCTCCTGAGTGAGCAAGGATATTGCCCTAACCGTTTAATATAATTAGGCAATGACTTGAAGGAAAACGCCCATGCTATATGGTGATGTACAGTTTATCGAAGATGTATGTCAGAGATTCATTCAGATGGCGTTTTAGATTTGCGAAAAAGAACCCAACTTGTTGAATGTGTTAGTTTTAGTTTAGCAGTATTCGTTTATGGTTTGTTGGTGGAATGTTTCGGTTTGGAGTTTGGGTGTGTGCAAGATTTTCTAGTTTCTCTAGTGTCAATGTGTGTTTGTGTGTGTGCGTGTGTGTGTGTGCGTCTGTCTGTCAGTGAGGGGAAGCTGAGCACTGACAGGTGTGTGTCACCCCATCAGCCTGCTGTCAACGCCACAGCAGAGACCGACAGCAGAGGACAGCGGCTGTCTGCCTTTGAGCCAGAGCTGACACACACACACACACACACACACACACACATAGACACACACAGGGAAAAACTGCACTCTGGCACACACACACACAGCTATACATTTACCCTTGCACAAAATGTAAAACACACTCTCCCTCTTGCAAACACAAACACACACACACATAGAGAGAAAACTGCACTCTGGAGCATCCACAGTTAATACTTACACCTGCACAAAATGTGAAACACTTTTCCTCTTGCAAACAAACACATACACACACGCACACACACACACACACACACACACACACGCAAAGGGAGAGAACTCTGGCGCATTCTGGCACACTCTGGCACATGCACACAGTTATACACTTACCCTTTTTTAAACGCACACTGTCTATGTAAACACTCTCTCTAACTTGCTCCTTTTCTCACACTCACCATCCTTCACACAGTCAGGGTCAAACTCACGTAGGTCAAAGGCTGCCTGAGGCCTACTCATTCCTGCCCACACCGTTCTGCCTCCATCACACATGAGATCCCTTGGCATCTCAAAGAAGGCCTTCGTTTTCATAACACAGATTGAAGTTTGATTGTTTGTGTGTGTGTGTGTGTGTGTGTGTGTGTAAATTTGTTATATTGTCAAAACCTGAAGAAAAAAAGCTACAATAAAAAAAAACTGGTTTCATGGTGTTTAATGTGCCCTGTCAGTCAGGAGACTGAGTGATGGGCACATCCAAAAAAAAGTAAGAAAAATGAAGAAAGACGAATCAGGTATTTTCTGACAGGATCTCACACTCAAGTTCTCTCTCCTCGCAAATAAGACAGAGCGATGACAGTTTTATAGCAGCAGTACGCTGACAGAGAGGGAAAAAGAGAAGGGGCAAATACAGAAAGAGAGAAATGGTGAGGAAGAGAGAGGGAGATGAAAAAGAGAGGGAGATGGTGAGAAAGTGAGAGGGAGAAGGAGAGAGATGGTGAGGGAAAGAGAAAGAGAGAGGGCAAAGAGAGACAGAGAAATGGTGAGAGAGAGAGAGAGATGACAGTGGCAACAAGCAAGAGAGGAGAGTGAGGTGTTGATGAAAGGGGAGTGCAGGGGTTGGAGGAGAGAGAGAGGGCTTGATGACAGCACGATTCCCAGAACTCCTAGCACGGCACACACAAGCTTCACACACACACACACACACACACACACACACACACACACTCAGCCCAGTCTCCCACCACGGGGAGTCACCGTAATGCACAGGCCAAGGACACACACTGAGCGCCTTCTGTTCCAGAGACCCATATCTGTGTGTGTGTGTGTGTGTGTGTGTGTGTGTGAGAGAGAGAGATAGAGAGAGAGGGAAGTGTGTGTGTGCCTGGGGTAGAGAAGCACAGGACATCGGGATAAAATAATCATGTTTTGATATATGTTACAAACTGGATGTGGAGCACCTAAATACTCAACTTTTGGTTTCTGTCCACGTATGCATGTTTGTCTTTGTTTGTCCTACATAGTGTGTGTGTGTGTGCGCGTGTGCGTGTGTGTCTGTTTGTCCTACATGATGTGTGTGTGTGTGTGTGTCTGTTTGTCCTACATGATTGTGTGTGTGTGTGTGTAAGTGTGTGTGTGTGTGTGTGTGTGTGTGCCCCCTCGCTCATGACTGTACTCCTGTCCTGGAACTTAAGTGCAGCTGCCAGTCATGGTGACATGCAGGGCTCTGACAGCGCCCGCTTACACACGTCACTCGACATTATACACACGCCACCAGCCCAGCGGAGAGGGGGAGCCGGCTTCCTGCTGTCTCCGCTCAGCACACACACACGCACACACACAGCCCTCTGAGAAATTGCTTTTAATAAAGATACTAACAAACAAAACATGCACAACAGAACACGGAATACATGTACACAGAGACGCTAACAAACAAAACACACAGGATACATGCGCACACACACACACACGCTTACACATTTCTCTCTCACTCACACACACAGCCCTATGAGAGATTTCTTTTACACAGACTAACAAACAAAACATACAAAATACATGCACACACACACATTCACTAAATGCATACTTCCCTCTCTGATAATATGCTACTGATAAACACACTGCATCATAACAACAGTGTTCCTTCCTGTTCTCACTGTACCAAATCTCCTCCACCTTTCTCCACCCTTGACTGCTTCGTCAGCAGCATATAATGCACTGATAACACAGCTACCACAAGCTGCTGCTCTACCACTTCCCTGTAGCTCTCACTGATAGCATAGCTAGTGAACTGTGTAGCTACGCCTGCTATCTGGTGTAGACTAAGTCTCGCCTCTTGTTTCTCAGAAGCCACCCACTAGGCTTGAACCTGTTTGACTCTGTGCATTCACTGTCTGTCTGTGTTTTTTTAGAGGGCAAGGTAGTTTATTGTGTTTGTGTGTGAGTGTGAATGTGTGTTTAGAGAGCAAGTTGTGTCTTGTTTGGGCATGTGAACGAGCATATGGGTGTGTATGGGTGTGAGCAAGTTTGAGCGTGCTAATGCCTATTTGTGTGTGTGTGTGTGTGTGTGTGTGTGTGTGTGTGTGTGTGTGTGT
>JAGFZM010001383.1:20669-37953 GCA_017657215.1 Limnothrissa miodon | reverse complement strand
ATTTATTTATCTATCACCCAACCCCCCACCCCAACCCTCATTTTTCCTCCATTGTTCTATTGTTTCCTGACTCTTCCTCCTCTGTCCTTGGCATTAATAATAGTGTCCTCCCAGTCTTGTATCTGTTCAGATCAGACTAAGCTGGAAGATCCAGCCTCTACCTCAGATGTTTCATATCCTGTGACTACTTCAGATTAGATCCCAAGGAAATGAATGAGTGTCTGGTTGTGGGTGGGAGGTGGGGTATGGTTATACGGTCATACATGCTATCAGCTCATCACGGTGCTCACTCACCAAATTATCAAGCCACCCACAGCCAGATTACACCCAAAATTACCTCACATGAGGGATCAGATGGCCCTTTATGGGTTCCCAGGGGACTGCTCCACGTTGAGGTCTTTCTTGTCTCTTGCCCATATTATTGTCACGTGGTGCAAACTGTGCTTTTTCTTGACAAAAGACAAGAACAGATCTCTCCTTTTAATTATTCAGCACGGAGCACATGGGTATAGTTTTGGAGCATCTACTAAATGCTACCAAAGCTTATGGAAAATCAGCTGCTATGTGTTTATCTGCCCCAGCTCGGGATGTTTAGGCAGCGCTGACAGAGATTTTTGTCTTTGTGTGTGATATTTGTTTTTGGTTTAGTGTTTATTTATTTGTTTTCTTCAGAGTATTAACCCAGACACAGCCATGAGGTTTGATGTTTTTCTTCTACCTCGATCTTTCCATTGCCTGTATATATCAACCCCATCTCCCCCACAACTTTCTCCACCCCCCATCCCCCCACACCCCCCCCCCCCCCCCCCTCCATCCCTCTCATGTCCGCCCCTTGCACAGACACCCCCTGGGGTCTTTAAATACTTTATTGGCCTGTAACATTATCTTAATGTCTCTGAGCATTTCATTTACATGCCGCCTAATGGAGAACGAAGGCAACCGTCTTGTGCGCCGATTTGAAACGCCGATTCGAAACACATGTGGGTTTAATCTCTGTGCAGGTGTGTGTGTGTGTGTATGTCTGTGTGTAAAGAGTTGTGTGTGTGTGTCTGTATGTAAAGATGTGTGTATGTGTGTGTGCGTGTGAGTGTGTATGTGTGTGTGTGTAAAGATGTGTGTGTGTGTGTGAGTGTGTGTCTGTGTGTGTGTGTGTGTGTGTGTGTGTGTGTGTGTGTGTGTGATTGTGTCCTGGCTAAAGAGGTAAAATGGGTGCCTAGTGAAATGTTAGCTGCTTCTGATAGACGGGGGAATAGAGTCTGAGAAACTCAAGCCAAGAATGAAAACTTTCCTCAGACTTGAACTACATGGGCATGTGCAGACACTTAATGCATTCAATGCCGAATGCAACACATATGTCATACACACACACACATAGTCCAATACACACACACACACACACATATGTCCAATACACACTTTGATTGAAGTTTCCTCTACCTTTCATCCTATGTTTTTGACTGTCATGTTTTTATCCCCCTGTTTTCTGTCTTCCAACACAAGAAAAGAAATTTTGTGAGGATTTACATTGCAGGATACACACATACCTTTTACAATGCTCTGTCTCTGTCTGTCTGTCTCTCTGTCTCTCTCTCTCTCTGGCTGGGTGTAGTAATGGCAGAGGTCAGGTGGAGGAGGTTCTTGAGCGGGTGAAGATAGCTGCGTCCCGGGCCTGTCAGCAACACACTCCTCCATTAGTGAAGAACAGGAGTGATGGGTAGGGCCTCCTGCTGCTCCGCTGGCCTATACAACACACACACACACACACACACACACACACACACACACACACACACAGACAGCAGACACCCATCAGTGAGTACCACCTCCACTCCCTCATGCATCATGTGTCACATGCAGACCCCCCTCACAGTAATGATCCTGTCTGTCCTGCAAGAAACACATACACACACACAAATACACAAACACAAATACAGGGAGAAAGTAATACAAAAAAGCTATGGCACTACACAAGAAGTCATATCCATGTTTGTTACAGTAAGTCACTGGTTGTAACAAATAGTGTACAGTCAGCAATACAGAGCAGAGAGGAAAATCAACCAATGAGAGAGTTACACTCGCTCTTCATCATTCTGTTACATTTTTATTATTAGGCTGTGTGAAGTCTGTACATTTCTTTTCTAGTGAAAAAGGATATTTCTAATGATGTGTCTATGTAAATGCACGTTTGTGAATGTGAGAATGCAAGTGAAGGAGAAAAAGAGAGAAAAAGAGAGAGAGGGAAAGAAGATGGAGATGGAGCATTTCCAGTGACTTCATTAAAGAATATGTATGGCCCCATTAGGCTGTCAGAGGTCACCTTTGGTGCCTGAGCGAGACACTGTAATCTATCGGCCTTAGAGTCTACTGCAGAGATGATTCAATCAGTGGCAATGCAGGTGTGTGTGTGTATGTGTGTGTGGGGGATTGGGGTTCATGGGTGAGTGAAAGTGTTACCATCTACCTCTCCGTCCCTTCCCTCCCTTTTTTTCTTTTTGTCTGTCTCTCTCTTTCTCTCTCTCTCTCTCTCTCTGTCTATCTGTCTGTCTCTCTGTCTCTCCCGCCTTCTCCTCTCCTGCCCTCCATGTGAGTTACACATCTATCAGTTCCATCCTTCACTAAGGTGATATTGGATCTTTCATGTGCTCCTGTAGGGGGTATACATCACGCTGCCTGACACACACACACACACACACACACACTGTCCCATTTTCTCATTCCCCCACTCCACTGTACCACAGCCCCAGCACACCAATGACCTGTCTAATTCATCCAACTGTCTCTCTCTCTCTCTCTCTTGCTCCCTTTCTTTTGCTCACACCTGCCCACCGTCTTTCTCTCATCGTTCTCCTGTCCCTCCCTCACACTTACTCTTTCGTCCTCTCTTGTTCCCTTGCTCGCTCGCTCTCTCTCTCTCATTCGTTCTCATTCCCTCGCTCTCTCTCTAGTTCTCATTTTGAATTTGATGAGCTCATCATCCCAGGCGTTTGTGCCGGCCTCCCCCTCCATCTGACCCCTGATGATTATGGATCACCTGTCCCCTTGACTGCGCCTTGTGCACCCGGACGCCTTTTTCTGGCTTATCAGCACATTATCCATCACTCATCTTCCGTTTATGCCCTCTCTGCTCTCCTCTCTTTCTCTCTCTCCCTTTCTCTCACTCTTTCTCTCTCTCCCTTTCTCTCACTCTCTCATTCTCTCTCTGTCTCTCCCTCTCTCACACATACACTCCTATTCTCTCTCTCTTTCTCACTCTCTCTTTCTCTCTCCCTTTCTCTCACTCTCTCATTCTTTCTCTCTCTCTCTCTCTCTCTCTCTCTCTCTCACACACACACACTCCTATTCTCTCTCTCTTTTCCACACTCTCCCAGTCTCTCTCTCTCTCTCTTCCTCTTCTTTGTGTTTCCTATGTATTTCTCTGTCTAATGCACCTGCCATAAGGTGATTGCCCCAGACTCCTGTGGGCTGGTTTTATTTATCCTCTCCGCCCGAAAAACCTCCTTTCAGGCACTATCGCTCCCTCCTTTCCTCTCCTCTCCTCAATCCTCATTCCCCGCTGTCCTCCGGCCCTCTCCACACCTCCCCTCCATCCCTCCCCTCTCTTTCCACTCCATGGCTTATTGCTCTATCAATCTCTCCGAGCAGAAGATCAATACGTGCTGGCTTGCTTTTCCCTCATTCTCCTCCTCCTATTTTTTCTCTCTCTTTCTCTTCCTCCTTTCCCTATCACCCTCTCTCTTTCTTCATTTATCTCTCTCTCTTTCCCTCCCTCTCCTTCTGCCTCTCTGTGTCATCTCTCTTTTTCCGCTATCTCTGTCTTCACCTCTTGTGCAGACTGACCCAACCACTAAAGGGGCAGCCTCTCAACACAGTACACAACAAGATGATTAAAGCCCGACGCCGTTTTATTTAGATTTTTCAGACGCACCATAATCGTAAACTTGCCAGCTGAATACAGTGAGGATGTGAAAATTGTCTATAGTGTAATTCATGGTCTTGTTTTCACAGATGGGCATAACAGTGCAGGTCTGGTAATGGGTAATGGGTAATGGGACTCCTATATTACTTTACTTTATTTACCAAAATTTTCTTGTAATGTGTATCTAATGGAATAATAGTGGACTACTCACCATCTGAGAGACTGAAAACCTGCCCTAGGCAGTTGGATTAGCCCCTTGAGCCGTCGGAACTGCCCAAGGTTTCTTCCTCTACCATAACAAGTAAAAACAAAAAACGCTGCTAGGGAGTTTTTCCTTGCCCCTGTTGTTCATTGGGCCTCTTGTGTTAAGCGCTTTTGTGACATGCCTTTTGTAAAAATGCGCTATATAAATGAAATTGAATTGAATTGAATTGAATTGGTAAGTTGGAGTTATTCAGTCACATATTAACACTCACATATTAGCTCAAGCCCAAGGCTGCTCCTGGCAGTGATCATTCATTGGTAGGAATTTCTTCTCTCTTTGGACTGAAGTTAATGCAAAAATGGCATGAGTATTTAGGGAATACAATCATTCATTACTATAATCATCTCTGATACTACAGCAGACATTTTCATGGTTTCATGGTCCATGTTCATGGTTGTTTCAGTTTGCAATTTTCTGAATTGCTATAAAGGATTTCCTCGCTCATGGATAATTGTGATCTGACAGTAGTACATCAGATCCTAAGGACGTTTATAATAACACACACCTTTCCTCAAACAAACACACCTTTTCAATCTATAGTGCTTGCAAATACAGTTGTAAAATGAGCATACAGCATATCTGCATGAGACTTTACCCACCAGTTCCAGCCATCCGTGTGTGTGTGTATGTGTGTGTGTGTGTGTCTGAGACGTTTGCCGCGACGTGACAGCGTGTGACACACATGACAACCCAGCAGCACACAGCCTGTCCTGCCGGTGCTCCAATTACGGAGACATTAGCAGGCAGCGCGCGGCGGCTAATTTGACAAGCTGAAATGATGCCCATTCATATCCCTGTGCTCCAACAGCCAAGGGTAAATATTTCCCCAACTGGAATATAAATAGAAGGCCAATATTTGAACAGCTGAGAGGAGAGAGACTTGAGAAAGAGAGAAGAAAGAGAGAGAGAGAGAAATGTAAAGAGAGAGAAAGAGGGTGGTGGTAGAGGGAGAGAAAGAGATAGACAGAGATCTTTATCCTTTGTGCATGCATGTTAATCCATATTCATAGAGTGCCTCCTTTATGAAGTGTGATGTTCTAGATTATGTCTCCATGGCTGTCATAACAGTTTAGCCTGCCCCTGTGTTGACTAGCTGTAAGTGGAGCTAGCAAACCTAGCGCCCCATTTGTTTCCCCTCGGGGTTAAGACTAGCAACATTGTTCTTAATGGCTTCCTCTGTTCTTTCCTACATGAAGTAGCCAATGTCATCCAACACCATTAGGTAGTGGCAGACACTGAGAGTGAATCAGAGGCGGCCTTCAACAGCCTCGGACCCTGCTAGCCAAATTTAAACAGCCTACTGTAAGCAGACAAGCCAGGCTGTATAGCTTCTGAGAGTGGTGCTTATGTAAAGGCTCAAGTCAAAGACTATCTTATGGTGATTTATCAAGCAGCATGGCCTGCCTGCCTGCCTTTTACTGACCTGAGCAGGGTTTTTCTACTGTTTATGCAGTGGCCTGGAGATTGATGAGGCTCTCTGTCCAGAGAAGACAGTGCCTTGCCAATCCACACAAACAAGCAGACGTGTTCACTAATCATGTGACTTCTCTCTCCAACGTCCACACGCACCACACACACTGTGCACAGCACTCACACTCACCACATTTTATACTCACACAAACACACACACACACACACACACACACAGTGTGCACTCACCATGCTCTGTACTCACACTCACCACATCTCACACACACACACACACACACACACACACACAGAGATACAATACAAACACACACACAGAGGCTTGCTGGTACTGCCAGCTACATGATTTAGGGAGTGACTGGGCTTGGCTGCGTGGGAAGCTGCTGCCCACAGCCCTGCAAATAAATGTGTGAGTGTTTGCCCTGCTGGTAGCCCATTAGTTGCATGAGAAAGACAGGCGCGGGAGTCTGGGAGAGTGGAGGGCCCTTTCATGGGGTGCCTTTGTCACCGGCGGAGTCGGAGGTTGACAGCCGAGTGCATTGTTGCCTCTTGACTCGTCATTGATCCTGCCAATCAGTTAATTGCCTCGCCCATCAGGGCATGTTTAGAGTTCCATCATGCCTTTGTGTAATCAGTTGTGAAATGGTCCCAAGCACGGTGTTAGATGTGTGTGTGTGTGTGTGTGCTTGTGGAGGGTTGTCTGTGTGTGAATGTGTATATGCGCATGTCCCTGTGTGTATTTGCCTAGGCAGACGTTCAGTCACTCTCTTCATCAGATAGAGAGCTGTAATCAAAACAAGATGACATCTTTGCACACAAACACAGAAAGAGGGGGACCCAGAGTGTTTGCAAGGGGAATTACACAGTAATTACTCACCAATTGTGTATGTAAAGTCGCAGATAAATCAGCTGCACAAAACAGCTATTGATTGATTTTCTATGGCTCATAAATTGTGCACCTCGAGCATTCGCAGCCGAACAATAGTGCACCTCACAGATAAATAACAGACACAAAACGGATAAATAACAGACAGATCACAGATAAATAACAGACACATCACAGATAAACAATAGACACAAAACAGAAAAACAACAGACACATCACAGATAAATAACAGACACAAAATAGATAAATAACAGACATAACAGATAAATAACAGACACAAAACGGATAAATAACAGACACATCACAGATAAATAACAGACACATCACAGATAAACAATAGACACAAAACAGATAAACAACAGACACATCACAGATAAATAACAGACACAAAATACATAAATAACAGAGACAAAACAGATATATAACAGACACATCTCCACGGAACAGAAATGTGTGTCTGTTGCAAAGAGAGAGGCGCATAGAGAGAAGGAGGTGTGTGGAGAGGCGGGTGTAGTGGGGGGGGGGGAGTAGAAGCAGTATTGCAGCATGGATTGTGGCTGATCAGCGGGAGGCTATCAGACGGATGATGAGAGAAACAGTTGGCACAGAGTTCAGAGACATCCAGGACCTGACAGGTCACACTGGCCCCACTGTGGCCCCTCAGTCCCCTCACCCTTTCACCCAGCCACACTCACCCTTTCACCCAACCACCACCACACTAACCCTTCCACCCAGCCATACTCACCCTTTCACCCTGCTTTAAGGCCCAGAAGTTCGCTATGAAAAAAAGGTCTGTGTTTAAAACTCTTGCTGTTTATTCACCGTTTACCGTCCTGTACAACATCAATCGTCAATCGCTGCCACTGCTTTCTTGCCTGGCAATATCAGCCGCCGAAAGCCTAGCGGTAGGCTATTGCAGACAGCAGTGTTGCGCCTTAGGGCAGCATTCATTGAATGACAATTAATGAACGTGTTTATAATTTTGGTGGACGTGAACTAAACAAACTAACATTATATTACTGCCTGATGAATGATACTGTGAACACATTAGTTTTTACATTTTTTAACTATGAACTGAACTAGCAGCTTGTTCATGTAGAAAGTATAGAAACTTTACCAACACTAATGTTCTAGTCTGGTCTTAGGCTAACGTTACTTTCTGCGACTGCGACAGTTAGTGTAATCACTCAAATGACCCTTAATTTACATTAGTGGGGAAATTTAGGGAAACACATACAACTCAGACAAGAACTAGCGGTCTGACTTTACTGAAACAAAAAAACTGAGCTTACATTTCTCACGAACTAAATCGGGAAACTGGCAAACTATAAATCTTATCTTGAAGCTGTTTACAGGTGGATAACGTAGCCAGGCTACATCCTTAAATTTATGAACTGACTTACTCTCTAGCACACAAGACCGGGAGTCCTACACAGTCAATAAGGCGGCTTAGGATATGCCGGTTCTTGCTCACCTGCTCACCACCTTATAGGCAACTGTCGATGCTTCATGTTTCTTCACCTTTTCCGAGAGATGGTGCATAGACGTCTTAATAATGTCCGACGTCAGGCTGAGGGAATCGTTAAGGGAATAACAAAAATGACGTACGATGTCGATGGAATTGACAAGTTAAAACCGGTTCCAAGATTTCGATACCCAACCCTATCTGAAACCTAAGACTGAACTAAATGTTGCAGTAGAAATTCAGTAGGATATAAATTCGAGGAAATACTGTGTAGCAGAGAAGGTTGCTGTTGCTGATACATCCTGCTTGTGCTTTGTAATTGTCAGATGTGTCAGTTGTGTTGTTGAACACACACGTCTTCAACGTGAAGTGCTCTTTCAACTGGGGCTGAGTGGTGACTGATTGGCATTTGTGCTTGACAGGAGGCAGGCAGCAGCTGCAGGAGTTGCCAAAGTTCAGTGTGTCATCCTAACAGACTTATCTGATGGCCTCTGCAGACAGCTGTGCGGTATGCCTGGTAGCCGTGGCCCAAACAAAGTCAAAAAATGACTGTGTTCTCAGGGAGTTGAAGATATGTGTCTGAGGTTGTATGCACATGTGTGTGTGTGTGTGTGTGTGTGTGTGTGTGTGTGTGTGTGAGAGAGAGAGAGAGAGAGAGAGAGAGGTACGCCACAGACGACTGACAGCCCACACACCTCTGTGACGCCCTCCTGCTGAGACAGCTGTCACCCGCCAGCCCCCGACGGATTGACTATGTGTCAGCATCGACTCATGCCTTTGATCAACACTTTTTATGGGTTGTTTGCATACAGATAATTACAGCCCCGTGTAACGTCCATGTGGCACATACATTTAGATGCTGAACAGTCCATGGGAGAGTGCATAGGGCTGGAATTCGTTTGTTTTGAATTTGTTGTGTGTCTGTATGTCTGTGTGTGTATGTATGTGTGTGTGTGTGTGTGTGTGTGTGTGTGTGTGTGTCTGTGTTTCTGTGTGATTCTGTATCTCTGTGTGTACAGTATGTGTGTGTGTGTGTGTGCAAGGAGTTCCAAAAGCTTTCATACAGTATGTGAGTCATCATTGCGACAAACAGTGATGTTTAAATGACATTAAATGCTCAGCATTGAGTGAGGGGAGGAAGAGTGTGGCTAACCTCTGAACGACAGAGCAGAGCAGAGAGCAGAGTGGAGGAGAGGAGGGAGAGAGAAGAGGAGAGGAGAGAAAACTTAAACTGACAGAGTGCAGACATGGAAGGGGCCCATCTTTCACATAACTCAGATCTGTCCGTTGGAGAGGCGAACGTGGCCCTTCATCCAGACAGCAGTCAGCCACACATCGAGCGGCCTGGGAGACACAGCTGTACTTCTCCAGCCCTGCCGAGGCAGGCACGCACGGTTCTCCCACAAAGAAAAAAAAACGAGAGAGAGAGAGAAAGAGGGGAAAAAAACGAAGGCAAGAGAAACTCTCTCTTGTATTATTTTTATGCGCACGCTATAAAATATTCCCCCCGAATTATTTCCATGAGCTTTCCATGCCTCTCATCTCTGTCTCACCTCATCTCTGCGGCTGTCGAGGAAGATGAAGACGTGGGTGGGAGACAGGCAGGAAAGACGAGGGAGAGAGAGAGAGAGACGGAGAGAGACGTTTTCATGTTTGAAGCGTTTCCTTGTGTGGCCTCCTTCTTGCTTCCTCTCTCTCTCTTTTTCTTTCTTTCTTTCTCTCTCTCTCTCCTCCTCTGCGCCCCCACCTCTCTCCCACAATCCCTTTCTTCTGTTGCCAGCGACCCCCCTCACCTCACCACGCATTAATACCCCCAAGGCAATAAATCACGCTTGACACGGCACCCAACGCCGCCTTGATTAAAATCGTTTGTTTAAATCCGCATACTTTCCACTCCTGCCATAACTTTGTGACAGTCCTGACACGGCGAGCTGCGAAGTCACCCCCGCCAGTAATTGCTCCAACGTTGGATGTGCTGTCAACTTCTCTCTTTGTTTATTTTTCTCATTTCTTTCCCTTCTTTTCTGAAAAAGAAAATTGTGCGTGCAGTGTCCCTCCCTCTTTCTCTTTCTCTCCGTGTTCCTTTGCAGCGTTTCCCCCTCCGAAAATTATACACACGGGGCCGATGACATTCACTCTCGACACAGTTACTCATTAAAAGCCTCTCGCCAATGTTCCCGCTGGTCTGCAAGGGAAGCCAGTGCTGATGAATCGTCGGAGTGCACAAGTTGTTTGTAATCATGGAAGGACAAACACCAGATTGCCTGTGCGGCCTAGGCAGGCTGTGTGCATAGCTGCATGTTTCTGCTGAGGAACCATGGAGACACTCGTTTCTCCCCTTCGCTCTCTCTTTTTCTCTCTCCCTTTTCTGGCTCCCTCTTCCCTCTCTCTCTCTCTCTCTCCATTGTGTTTTCTCCCTTGCTCGTATTTTTTTCTGACTTTTTTCTTCTCCCCATCTTTCTCTGTCTCTATCACTCTTTCACTCCCTCTCTTATATCACACTCTTTCTCCTCCTCTTTCTCCTGTCTCTCGTCCTCTCTCTCTCCATATCCATTCCCTACCTCTCTGTCTTTCTCTCTCTCTTTCTCTTTCTCCTGGCGTGGTTGCTGGTTCTCCTCAGTGGCACCCCCCTCTCCTCCTCCTCCTCTCTCCTGGGTTCTGTGGCCTTGCCGTGGAGCCCCTCCGGGGGAATGGAAAGCAGATGGTCCCGCTGACGCTTGCTATAATCCAGGAGAGGAAACTTTTCATTCCCCGTCATCCATCATGGTGCAGGAGGGGAGAGCGTGGGGCGCAGGGTTCTGGCATGGGGTGGGGGGATGGATGGAGGGATGGAGGGATTGGAGGGCCAGAAGTGGAGAAGGAAAGGGAGAGTAATGGCTGACGTTGGGCGTCTGGGCTTTCTCAAAATGCCGGGAAAAGGCCCCTCGGAAAAGGCAAGGCACCATTCATGGCTGGCCTTCTCATACACAAACTCACTCACAGACACACACACACACATGCACACACACATACTGTATATACCTGCACATCAGAAAAAAAGGGGGGAAGATGTGGGTCTTGAGAAAATATTCATACTCATGCACCTCATTAGTGGTTGCATTCTCTTCACTGCTCTACAAGCCCTGTGAAATAACTCCCTCTCCTCCTCTCTCTTCCTCTCTTCTCCTCTCTTCTCTTCTCTTCCTCTCTCCTCCTCTTTTCTTCTCTCCTCCTGTTTGAATCTCTGGTGCTGACAGATTAAGATGATGGCTGTGTGTGTGTGTGTGTATGTGTGTGTGTGTGTGTGAATGTGCTTTATGTGTTTTATGTGCATCATTCTTTTCCCCTTCTTTAGAGTATGCCAACAGAAAAGAGAGGGAGAGAGAAAGAGAGAGGGGTGGGAGAGAGTAAGAGAGAGAGAGAGAGGGAGGGAGAAGGTGTTTCTGTGAGAGAGAGAGAGAGAGAGAGAGAGGGAGGGAGAAGGTGTGTCTGCGAGAGAGAGAGAGAGAGAGAGAGAGAGAGAGAGAGAGAGAGGGAGGGTGCATGGGAGAGGTCCTGTGAGTAATGTACCTGACAGCTGAGAATCATTAATCACTGTCACACTTGAAAAGGAACAGGGAGCCGAAAAGTGGGGGGCGGGGGGGGACTACACACACACATACACACACACTCACACACACACACACATACACAGGCATTGGCCCCCAGAGGTCGACAGGCCTTCCTGTGCCATGGCGGGATGGGGCGCCCTGTTCACAGCGCCTCGTGTGTCTGCGCTGACACTAATAGGTGGCGTGCAGTGTTTGACTTCACACGGGGAGCCCACACCACCACCACCACACACACACACACACACACACACACACACACACACACCATGACAGGGGCCAGATTCATCACACGTCTGCCTGGGTTCAACCTCGGCTGCAGCTAACAGCTCCCACACTGGGCCAAGAATTCAACAAATAGGGGCTCTGACACACACACACACACTCATACACACACACACACACACACACACACACACACATATTCAGAATTCCTCTCTACAAGTAATTGTTCAAGGACTACACCCAAAAGGCTAGGACTAATCATTTAAATGTTCATGTTGAGTGAATGTTAATAGTTTTAATCTATTTAAGTAGCTTAATTTTACTTTAAATTATTACTTCATTAAATTCATACATTGTTACTGTCCCAAAGCCATTGTGAATCACGTTCATTTCTCGCCTAATGCTGTGTTTAAATGTTTTATGTTCTTTAAAAATAATGTTCTTTAATATTTTGGGTGTCCTCTGACCATAAATAAATGAGCAGAAAAGGCATAAAGACACAACAAAAGACAGAAACATATAAGACTGACGCACCGCTGCAGAAACATGCTAAAAGCCTGGGCAGATCAATAACAAAAACACCGTATAGACACTGAACAACCTCGGTTTATACCTTTGTACATGTCTAGATATCTAGATTTACACACAGTTGGAACATTCAGCACATACACAGCCCACTAATTATACACACCCTCAAACAACCACACACACACACACACACACACACACACACACACACACATATATGCCACAACATCCGCCTCCACGCACATATCCACATGAAAGAAGACAGTGGCACAGGGTTTGATGAAGCGGCCGGCCTGTCTTCTTGCCTGTCTTCTTGCCCACCTCCTGGGTCCTTTGTGTGGGCTGTCTGGGGCCGGTCCCGTGAAGAGCTCAGCACAGCACAGCACAGCCAGACCTGCGTGGGAGAGGACGGAGCTCTACTGAGGCCTCACTGACAGACAGCTCCTCCCGATGCCACCTCCTGTCCTCCACCGCCTCCACTGCCTCCACCTCCACCGCCTCCACCTCCTTCACTACCACCTCCTGTCTGCCTGCCCTGGCAAGAATGCAGGCACACACACACACACACACACACACACACACACACACACACTCCCTGGTGTGGCCGGACCTCCTGCTGGTGGGTGGTGGAGGGCCTGGCCTATGCTGGCCTGCCTGCCCACATGCATGGAGGCTTTGACAGGTCACTGAGGGGAGCAGCTGGTCAGAGCGACAGCAGGGATGAGGAGCGCTGACCATACACACACACACACACACACACAGTCATACATACACAGACACTAACATACAAACACACACACATACACACACACACACATATTCACAGACATATTCACACACACTCACATACAACACACTCACTGACACGGACAAACACACACACACACACACACACACTCACTCACACACACATACACAGCTGGTCAGGGCGACAGCAGGGATGGGGAGCACTGACTTAGCTTCACCTGCCCGCCTGTTGGGGAGCCCTCGGCCTCATGGGGTGGAGAGAGACAGGGTGCTGTGGGTCAGAGACTCTCTGTAGATGTGTGTGTGTGTGTGTGTGTCTGTGCTTGTGTCTCTACGTGTGTGTGTGTGTGTGTGTGTGTCTATGCTTGTGTCTCTATGTGTGTCTGTGTGTGTGTGTGTGTGTGTGTGTGTGTGTGTCTGTGTGTGCATGCGTTGTTAGCTGTTCGTTGAAGACTGTTGTTCTTTTCCTACCTCTACTGTCTCCTGTCTATATCTCTCTCTGCCGCATGTGTGTGTGTGTGATTGTGTGTGTTTGTGTGAGTCCTGCTAAGTCGGGCTTTCACTGTCTATGTGAGCATCATGCTGTCCTCCAGTTTATTTAGTGAATATGCAAGCGTGTGCTGTGTGTGTGTATGTGTGTGTGTGTGTGTATGTGTGTTTGTGTCTGTGGTATGTGTTTAGATTTGTTTGTCCATTGCTGTGTGTGCTCCTGTGTCTAAGTGTGTGTATGTGCACGGTGCATCCATTCGTCCTGTAGATGTGTGACTTTCTGAGCACGTGTGGTGGAGTCTGTGTGTGGGTGTATGTGTGTGAGTGTGTGTGTGTGTGTGATTTTGCAGTTTGTATTGGGAACAGCACACTGTGGAGACTGTGGTCTTAATCTGGAAATTCCATTTGCCCTATATTATTAGCCAGTGTACATAAACAAATGCCTTTGCTGAATTAACACTTTTCTCCCAGACCACAGCTAGAAATTACACGCAGGCCCAACACAAAACAGGCCTTTGGACCTCTTGCTTCCAGCTGCCCCAATCGGCAGAGAAACTTCTCTCTCTTTAGCCCCGACATGTCTGTTGGGTCAGGTTTTCCACGTTCTGGGTTTGGCCCCAGGACTGGCGGGCTGTTTGGCTCACTGGCTGCTTGACTGGGTTGGCTTATGGGAAACGTGTGGACGGGGCTAATTTAGCTTAACGAGACAGACGTGGAGCGCCGAGAGGCTCGCAAAGCCACAGCGAGGTGTGGGTGGTCTGCGGACAGCGGTGGGACATCCAACCTTGTGAAACGAACACAGACACACACACACACACACACACTTGCACACACACACTGACACACACATACATAGAGACATCCTCACACACACATGAAGACACACACACACACACACACCTCTCAGTTACAGTGGGTTCAGGCCGCAGTAGGGTGCCTATTATTATCCCAGTTATATATGCCCATGTGTCCCACTTTGCTCTACAGCTGGACAAATTGCCCCAGAGAGAAGCACGTGTTCAGGGAGTTCATGGGATTTCTGGCACTCCTCTCCTGCGATTGGGTGTAAGCTCAGGGCAAATATACATACATGTACACACCAGACTTCTCAAAGGCATTTTCCCTCTGCTTTTGTGTAATACATGTAGAGATTACACACACATTACAAATATACTTCAAATACACTTCAGAGAAAGTTGATTTTTTTTTATTGAAGGCAGGATTTGTGAAGATGCAGTTATTTTTTTTTAAATAAACACTTAGATTTCTTGTACCGGACATCAAACATTAAGAGCAGATATGCAATATGTCATTTATTAAAACTCTACATTGGATTTGGTATGTAGTGTGATTATAGAATTAGTGAGATGTGTGTGTGTGTGTTTGTGTGTGTGTGTGTGTTTTGTGTGTTGAGTGTTATATGTGTCTTATAAAAAGTGCTGTGCATATGATTGCTGCAGATTGACATATTGTAGCATATATGTCGACATATATTCTGTTGTTTTCACACAATAGATGCAGTGGAACTCCAGTAAGGGGAATCAATACCACAATAGATGGCTAATTATACTGTAGGCAGACAGGCAATCCTAATCAACTGTAATTGTGAGTTAAATATAGTTCTTTATTTATCAATTATATGATCGTCTCTGTAATGGCTGTCACTTCTAGCCTATCTATATACTGCACAGACTAATCATTTTATGTGTAGATTGGCTCATTATATTTTGAAAAACATATGTTTTAACACATGTTGTTATATTGTTTGTTTGTTTGTTTTTTGCCAGTGTAAATCTGTTATCTGAGTATCAGTAAACAGTATGATGGGGTACCCAACATTTAATATCCTAAAACCTTCAGCACATAAACTAGTAAAGATAAAGTGATGACCTTTCGGCACAGTGGTTGAGGTTGATTAAATGTCATATCCAAAATGCCAGATACAATGAGACTTAAGACTAAAGTAAACATTTCTCATACAGAGACTCTTTTGCAGTGATTTAATCTCACAAGTGACTATAAAAGTATGTAAAAGTTTATTTTTCAACAGTAATTTAAAAACCCACAGAACTACAGGTATCTAATGTTATCCTACCCTGTGGCATCATAAATATCTCTGATCTGATACACATCTCCCGTAGCGAGAGACAAAAACAATAAAAGGATGCTCTAAGAAGTTCGTGACCTGCCATGGTGGTGCCTATTGTGGAAAAGGTCAAAGGTCACACCGTATAAATGCAGGCACGCAGTGGATGTCGCTGTTCTTCCCTTTGCCCACTGGCTGGCTGGTGGTGTTGATGGTGTTGGTGGTGCAAGGGCTGGTGCGGAGGGTTCAGGTTCCCATTACAGTGCCTCGGCCAATTACAAGGCTTATCGGCGAGTGCGAGTAATGAGGTTACACTGTGAGCAAATTCTATCATGTCAGGGTAATGAGATTTGGGCGACGCGGCGGCGTTCAGGGGGTCGAGGACAGATGCGGTGCTCGCCGCGCGTTATCTGCTGCGCGTCGCTCCGCCTGACATTCAGGGAAATTGCATTCTAGCACAGGACACTGTGGAGGCTCTTGCCAGCATGTCCTCTCTCTCTCACACACACGCACACTTGCACACACACACACACACACTATCTGCCCGACTCCCTCTCGGTCACACATATACGCATACCTCTCACCCTTCTCTCTCTCTCTCTCTCTCTCTCTCTCTTCTCCCTTCATGCATTACCCTTTCTGACAGGCCTCTTGATTTATGACTCCAATTCCTTGGGCCTGATATGGCCAGCACTCATAACTGAATATATGTATTTTATTTTTTACCCCTCCTCCTCTCTCCCTTTCCCTCTCTCTCATTTTCTCACTCTATCCCTCTATACCATGAGCCAACGCTCATACCTGAATGTATTTTATTTTTCTTACCTTCTCTACCCCTCCTCCTCCCCCTCTCTTGTCTATACTTTTTTTTCTTTTCACACTCTCTCTCTCTCTCATTCTCTCTCTTTCTCTTGTACCAGGGCAGTGATTGATTATCCTATCCATGCTGTCTGCTGTGTTTTCTGATGCCTCTGAAATGTAATCTCTAGCAACAGCAGACAAAGGGAAGAGAGCTTCGCCCAGGAAGAGAGAGTGAGAGAGAGAGAGAAAGAGAGAGAGAGAGGAAGAGAGGGTGTCATGAGCTGAAACAAGGTGTTTTGGGATCACACAAAGTTTTGTGTGTGTATGTGTGTGTGTGTGTTTGAGAAAATATACGCACATTTTTGTGCTTCTGTTTGCTTACTGTTTGTTAGCACAGGAGCAGTGTATGATGTAACCATCTTCAGTATGTGAGTGTGTTTTGTGTGTGTGTGTGTGTGTGTGTGTGTGCACGCGCCTGTGCATTTAAATCCTTTTTTTATGGATACCTTCACCGCAACAGACTTGGAGACAAGCGTCTGACAGTGTTGCAGGCCCGCTCATTAATTACAGCGTGTGGATCCGAGCGCTGCAGGCATGTCCCAATAAATTACCCCCAGTGGCAGCTATTGTGTAGCCCACCTTCTGTAGTGACACCTGCATTAAATACCAACTTCATCACTGTAGGAGGAAGAATGGGGGCGGGGGATGTAAGTGGGTAAGGGACGACCGAAAGAACTCTCTCCTTCTATAACACACACACACACACACACACACACTTCTACCCTCTCTCTCTCTTTCTCTCTCTCTCTCTCTGTCTCTCCTTCTCTGTCTCTCCTTCTCAAACACACATCCACCCACACA